>JAPYYV010012204.1:0-27762 GCA_030522625.1 Copidosoma aretas | reverse complement strand
CCATTATGGTAATGGCGAAATATTGAATTGTAAATAGTTATATAATAAAGAGTCATGCTTCTACACCAAGAATTTAAGCCTTTCGTCATTTCTAAATATAACAATGAAGCAAGTGCAAGGGAGGTTCCATCAAAAAATACACTAATATTTTAATTGTCAACAGAAGCCCCAAAAAATAATACAGTATTTTCTGTCAAAGATTCCGTATGTTGTTATAATTTGTGGCATTTTTTGGATTTGAATGTGCCATATTTAATTTGCTTAACTAAGTTTTATCAGTATGATACTGCATTCAAAGTTGGCAACTTTAAAAATCCTTGGGCGATCTGTTTTGTTATAAAAAACCAGTCATTTCAGTGATTTCATAATTCTGATAAATTTCTCTTTGATATCTCAAATCCACCATACTAACTTTACAATCTACTACAAGATAATTCGTCAGAAACCCAAACATAGGTTTTTGCAGTGGTTTTTAATGATCTTTTTAGCATCAGAGCGAGTTTTCAGCCAAATTATTAGAGACCAAAGTCTTTTTTTACACTTATAAATACGATCCATATCGAGTAAGTTAACGAGAATTAAGGATTCAAGCAACATGCCGTCACTTTTTTTTTTTAATAACAATAATTTTAAGCCCAAAAATATTATTTGTAGGATCTGTTTATTTTTTGGGGCAGTACTAATTCGGTCCGCACATTTTGACTGATTATAAATATAGATACATGCCCGCACCCTTCTCGTCCCAAAATCAATATGCAATATATGTGGAGCTTATTATTTAACGTGATATGGGAGAAAAGGGAAGAGCCAGGTATGGTAAGAAAAAGTAAGATGAATAAAGGAAAATGATTACAAGATCAGAACGATAAAGTTAATCAGGAAAAAAATTTTTTTTCCGTCATTTCAAAACAAATTTTCTAGGGCTGAGCCACCTATCACGGCATACGCCCTTTCATCTCATTTCCGGAGCCAGCCCCTCCCTCCCCGCCCCATAAACCCTACCACAGACAGCGGTTCAATTTTTCTAATAAATCTGCTATCTTTTACCAGTAGAATTTGTCTATTGTTTTATCCCCCCCTTCCCCCCCAAGCCTTACTATAACACTTGAGACTACCCCTTTTATCCTCTGACCACCATTATATCCAAAACTTTCAAGACAACTGCCACTCAAAGAGCTGTACGAGTGACTTGCATCAAACAATACAAAACATTATAAAAATTGTGGAATCGTTGGCGAATTTTGCAATTACATTGTAACAAAAAATGAATTAGTCTTTTAACAAGAAAAAATGAAATGTTCAACGTGCTGCAAGAATCCAACGAACCAATTTTTCTTTAACGGTAGTAGTTGCACTGTTTAAACCATTACTAATTTTTGTAATTTTATTAAAAGAGCTGACAAAGATTTTAAATTAGTAGAATTGTGTATATTTATTAAATAGACGAATATATTGATATCTGATGTACTTGTATCCGACAACACAGCCCCCCGCAGCGACGCGTATGCGCAATGATTTCTATGGTACATTCAAATTATTTAGTATAAGTCGGCTTCCTTATTCACTAATTTGCTTTCTTGTTGAAAATTGAACTGATATCGATGATCGATCTGGCATACAGAAGATGACTTGGGTCCAGTGCTTTTCACTATGGCAGAATCACTGTCAGCTTATATCATGTTACCGTGCTAATAATTGTTGTTGTACTAGCTAAACATGTCATGATAGTAATTCTGCCCCAGACAAGAGCACCACTAGGATCTAAAAGTGCTCTGATAAACGCCATTAAGTTCAAGTTTGACCGTCATATTCCTTGATAGAAAGCTACATTGTAACGTAAATGTAGCTTTTTAGATTTTAAGTACGCTTTTCTTTAACATTCATCCATATCGATAAGCTTAATGAGACTGCTGCTACCTATGCAGTAACACACTCAACTATTACATGACTAAGTAATCTTAGTATAATGTAAACTCAGCTACATAGGCAAAAAAAATTATTTTCAAGCATGATCCGTGCAGTCAGAAAAATTATAAAATAAGTTGTACCTTACTTTCTTATTTTATTGCTTGTGTTAGGTGTATGTAGTTCTATTTGTATAATTAGAGATAATGTTAAAATATTTTGTCAAATTACATATCGTTGGATGGAATCATTACAACGTGAAGCTTGACAAACAATTTTATTAACTTATTTATTTTGTTTTCTGAGAATGTCATTTACTTTGTGCTTGCTTTGACGCTTTTGGCTGGATAGTCTACGTCACATTTATTACAAAGAATTGATTTATTTAATTTACTGTTTTCCTCAAGAAGATAAGAAGTGTAATTTTGGATACTGAGAAAAGAAAGGTATGGTTTTAGTAGTTATTTCTCGGTATTTCTTGTTATCTATTTTTGATCAATTCTACAAATTGTGCACAGTTCTATGAAGTAATTTTTGTGTGGCTATTAACCATACATATGTAATTCCTACTTGAATTTATGCGTGGAATGAATCAGTTCAATACACCCTGGAACAAAAAGTTGCATATGCAATCGCATAAGATCTTGATTCAAGCATGTTTAGATGCTTACATCTTTTCTTTTCGATAATACTCTGTACAGAAAACAACGTAGTTATACTTTGAAGTAGGCTGTGTGGTAACTTATGTAGTTTCGCCTCATTAATCATGTGGCCTTTGTTCAGAATCATCATGTGATCTCTGAAAATAACACAGTTGTATCAAAACTACATGGGGTTTGCAAATGTTGTCTTGACGCAACGCATTTTGAAAAAACAATGTTGTGATTTAAGACAATACTACATCTTTTAAGAGACATTACTACGTGATTAACCTCATTGTTCATTTGGAAGTGATACTGGGTTGTTTTTTTCACTAGAATACAAAAACTTTCGTTTCGTAATTTCTTGGTAAAGCTGTAGTGTATCTCTAAATATGCTAAATTAAATCAAAATTTTATTGATTAACAGATATAAATAATTTAATATTGTTGTTTGAAAAATCGAGTAGACACATTAGAGTAAAATAGAAGTTCGGTCCCCGAGGCTTTTCCTACATCTTTATTTTACCTTGTAGCAATCCCGTGCTACTGGATATATATTGTACTAAAATAACTAAGATATAAGACGAATTTTGAATGACGAAACACTTTAGTGTCTGCCAACACAACTGAAGTTACTATTAGCAACGCTTCCAAAAAAAATGTGTCTCGTGCCAGTCGATTATGAAGAGTTTATGTGCCGAGGGAAACCTTAAAGTGCCATATACATACAGGCTGGTAACAATAATAAAGTGTGTTGTGTCAATTTGTCCTCTTAAAGTTATTCTAATTGTCTAGTTTCGTTATTATCTATTGTTGCGCGACAAATTTTTATTATAAAAATTTTGAAAGATAACATAAGTTGTGTCAAGCCACACTCAAGCAATGCCTCAGTCGGAATACGTTTATAAATTAGCTAAATTATGTAAAACATGGACATTATTCGAGTGCTACGTTCAAAATCAATTATTATTATCAATATTAGTAAAAAATTTTAACAGTCAAGCCAATCAGTGAAAAGCAAGACAGAATAGCACAGTGACCCACATTTAGATTACTATTTGCAATATAACTTTATGCGCATGTGCGTCGCTGCATGGGGGCCAGGTAATTGGATATATATGTAGTAGGCAAATAGAGAATTAGGGCGGTTGGCTAGCTGCCTAGACAATTAGCTAACCTCTGGCAGATAGACAAAACAGTCAAAAAAGAACGTTCACTCGTCTTATTGACTAGGCATTTAGCTAATTGCCTCAGAAACTTCTGGCGTTTCGAAAAGCGAGTTAATTATGTTTATAATATGTTTAATATGGACATATTTTGTATTACATTGCCTTCAAATTTTTACAGTAGAGCGCTTTGACTGAAAATTTATTGGACAATTTTGTCAGAAAATCATACATAGAAGAAATATTCAAAATATTTCTCCATATATTGAACTATTTTGTAAAACACGTCAAAGATAAGTGTCACGTTTATAAGCATTTCCAAAAAGGGTAAGATTTCATCGCTTACAATAATATCAAAGTTAACAACAAAGCTAGTAAAAACACAATTTCTTACACAGCGTAACACTGAAGAGTAGGAGTTCTCAAGCATTGCCCAATAATCAGAAAAATAAAAAAAAATTTTGAATGTGCATCCTGTCTATGATTTATTGACAAAATTTTTTAATCAACGTTAAGACAAATCACTGTACTTTAAATATTTGGAGGCAATGTATTACAAAATACATGCGTATCCAACATTTTTCAATCAAGATCAATCTCGCATCTCTAAATATTGGTAGTAAATTGGACAAATAAAGGTTCTTAAATAACTGACTTGTCTCTTACGGCAGTTAGCCAACAATCTGGGCCGTTGGCTAGCCAGCTGACACTATAACTTGCCTGCAACATATACACACACACACACATATGAATATATATTGACCAATGTTATATAGTAATTTGTGTAAGGCATTCTACAAATCTCTGAGCCCGCCCCCTCTCCTGCACCCCTTCAGCGCTCCTTCACAAACTCCAACAGTCCCCCAACAAAAAAGAAAAAATTCCCTTGTTGTCTTTGTTACTAAAAACGTTTAGTCCGTACTTAAAATATGTTTACCACCCTCCCACCTACCGCCCCCCAACACTCTGCCACTGTCCTCCTACACGATTTCGTAAGTCCCACACAGCCACCCACCGACCCCCTTATATTTTGTTTATGATGTTTTCATACAATTATTGTAAAAATTCATGAACCTTCTTGTATCGAATTCCTAAATTATTAAATTTGTTTCTACAATACTATCATAAATTTCTATTACACTTACCTTTTTTGTATATTTGTATTTTAAATATTATTATACTACTCTTCTTATAACATTAAATTATTTGAACAACAATAAATCAACTAGGAATCTTATAACGAAAAAAATTTTAAAATACAGATGTTAATTATCTGATTTTTTTATGTATTTTTAAAATTACTTATATAAAAATAAATTTACTTAAAACCATATATTTTAAAAATGTAATAATACATATGCATATGATCTACTCTTTTTAACTATTTTTCCACACCGCCCAGGAAGCAAATAGATGAACTTGATACATACAAGTAGTGAAAAGTTCTATTTATTTGTGATTGTTAATACTCAATATTCTATCCATACATTATTTTAATAATTTTATACTAATTTATTTGTTAGTATAAAGTTCTAGATGTAAACGATTTAGCTTAAATAATTGAACAGGGTGGGATAAACATCACAGAAAAATAATACAGGATACCTAATATAATTGCAGTAGTATCCGAGAAACTAGGGACTATTAAATCAAACGAGGAAAAAAAATGACAACTTTATGAACAGGATTTTAGAATAATTTAGCAAATAAGAAAGATAACAAGCAAACTCAAAGACGGGTAGAGAAATTAGAGAATAGATGAACAAAAATTAAATTTAGGACAAAAAATAAAAGGTTAAAAGAGATCATCAGAGATAAAATAAATAAACAAGCCGATGAAAAACTGAGTCAAGGGTCGGAGAGCAAAAATTAAAATATGTTTTCGAAAGGAATTAGAAAATTCAACCAAAAAAATTGATGTGGATAAATTAAGTGGCATAAGAGAATCACTTTAAGAATTTGTTACGAGATACTAATAAGGCATGTTATACGTAAAATAAAATAAGGAGTAAAGAAAGCGACAGCCAAGTGTGGAAGATTTTGACATGGACATATGGGTGATTGGATTTTAGGAAGTATTATGGGGAAACAAACAGAAATGCCACAAAAGACGAAGGAATTTTAGAGAAGTGTTTGAAAAATCGTTCAATAATGTAAATGATTCAATGAACAAACAGGCTTAATGTGATATATCCTAATCACCATGCAGGTATAAGTAGAAGAGCTATAAAACTATACGGAAGTTGCGTTAGTTAATAAAGAATATAAGTTATTAGCAATCATTCTTGCAGAAAAAGAAAAAGAGTAGCTGGCTTTAGAACAAAAAGAAAAAAAAGGACCATATTTTTGTACTTAATAATTTAATTGTTAAAACTAAAGCATAAAGAAAATAAATTACTTGCTTTCTTTGTAGAAGTCAAAACAGCATTAAATATAGTTCATAGAGAAATCCACTGGATAAAATAAGGCAAAACATGGTTAGGTACAAAATTTTAAAAATATTATAAATATCTTATTAATGCACAAATTATTAGATGGTGAAGAAAATACACACGATGATGAAATTTAGAATAATACAGGAGTTATTTTAGTAGGGAAAATTAAATAGCATTGTTTTCAATTTAGCTATTACATTGTATTACATGCGTTATATTCTGAGCACACAAAGCAAATACTAAAAGACTTAAATAACAATTGTACAAAAATTAGGCTGGAAGCATGGAAAAACCACAATTTTGAAAGATTTAATATAGATAGGAAAAGATCTGTTACAATGTTAAGGGAAGGTATTTTTACTTTTAAGCGATTATAACGACCTAAAAGTGTACTTCTTGACTAAAAATTTTTTCTCGTTGCCCGGGGGAAAAACAACTCATGGGATACAAAGGGCTGTCGACGCAGTTTGGGGCTTAAGGAAAGTAGAGAAAGTAAACAGATTGATTCAACCCTTATTTCTTATAGATTAAATGATAAGAAAAGGTTTCTTCTACGGTGCAAAGATGCAGATAATAATGGGTTTAAAGGCAAGCCCACCAGGATGTACTTGTGAAGATCATTTTGGTGATGTATGTGTGTATGATGTTAAGAATCAATTCCTATGGTAGCTATTTAGAAATATAAATAATAATATGAAAATAGAGGGGTTGGCAGACAAAACGCGCAGGCGGCAAAGCCCTACTTTTATATATAAATATATATATATAAACATATCTAGAATAGTATATTTGCAAAATTTAGCGAATATCTCTGTTTTAGAATCTTCGTCAGCTTGAGAAAAATAAATTTTATTAATTTGTAATGGTCTCAACGGTAGAACATCCACTGTTAAGGCAAAATAGTTGTTGCACGGTATATCTGCAGTACGTAAGAGATCTTTATTTTTGTTAAAAGTTAGGAATCTTACAACTATTTGCATTGTCACGGCTACATCTGCAAGTATTGAACTTTTTTTCGGAATATTTTTGTATTATATGTCTATATTATTTGCACAGTTTACTAAGCTGTAAACGGCTATTGTCGTTCGTCAGCAGGCCAAAAATTTTCCCCGCTCCCTTCCATTTGCCCCTGTAAAACTTATCACACATCGAGATCTTTCCTAGTTTCTCCTAATCTATCTCAAAACAGGCTATGCATCCCGCACACTACTAGTCCATTGACATATAAGGCATTTTACGTCAATTCTTATAGTGCGGCAGACGAACTCCAAAACATCTACTTTTTAGCTTACGTTTACAACATCAAATCAAACTCATAAAATTCTTTAAAAATACGACATGATTGCGTTTTGTTCTCAGCCTTCTTATGCATCAATCAGCTCTTCCTAAAAATATGTTTATAAATTAAAAAAAATGTTTTATCGACAAAACGGCATATTAAATTTTTTTATAGATAGTCTGAATCAGAAAAGCAGCATTTTAAATATCAAAACAACTAATTTTTAAAAAAGAGTGTTTTAGTTTTTGAGGAAAATGCGATGACAAACAGTAGTTGCAGTGCCACGCATCTGTGGCTGTCTGTCACCATATACCAGTTGGTTAGTCAGTAGTTTATAAACATTAATATATTTATTCTGCCTAGCCTGTCTTCTATATCATATTTCAATACGAGTGACTTTGGGGTATATCGAAATTACGCTGATTCAACTACTGGGACGTAGTAACAGACAGCCTCCGACTCGCGGCATGGCACCAACTGTTTGCCATTGTATTTAAAAAAAAAAAAAACTTTTCTGTGGATCGTAGTTATTTGTATATAAAAAAGTTGCTTTTCCGATCTTGACTATAAAAAATTATTAAGAATGCCGTTTTTTAAGCACAAAATTTTGTATATTTTTACAGTGTGAGAAATGTATTTTTGGAAAAATCGATAGTTTTACTGAAAAGCTTAGGAAAAAAAAGTCAGAATCGCATTTTGAAATATTTGACGAGTTATATATTTAAGTAAATGACTCTAATGCTTGTCTTAAAATTGAATATAAGTGATAGAATCCAACGGGGATGCAAGCGAACGATCAAAATATACTGTATCACATATGCGGCTCATCTAGGTGGAAGCATATTAGCTTCTCTTAACACTAAAGGCCCGTACTTAATTTTTACAATAAATACCAATCAATAAAAATTCTTGATATGAATAAAAAATTTTCCAATAATACATAGAGTGGTCAGAGAGAATGAAAAAAATCTTCCCCGAGTGTGGTTTGAACGCACAGCCTCCTGTTAACCGGACAGACGCTCTTACTAATTAAACTACCTAGGAACTGCGTGTCCACAATACTGTAAGTTCCGATTAATTTCATTCTCGCAGAAAAGCTAAATTTCAACCGAAGCTCAATTTATATATTCAAGAAAATGACTCTAATGCTTGTCGTAAAATTGAATACAAGTGATAGAATCTAACGAGGATACAAGCAAACGATTGATATATACTATATCATACACGTGGCTCATCTAGGTGGAAGCATATTAGCTTCTCTCAACACTAAAGGCGTGTACCTAATTTTGACAATAAATACCAATTATTAAAAATTCTTATTATGAATTAATCATCTTCTAATAATACATAGAGTGGTCTGAGAGAATGAAAAAAATCTCCCACGAGTGTGGTTCGAATACACAGCTTCTTGTTAACCGGACAGACTCTCTACCCAATTAAGACCACTTCTCTTAGACCACTCTATGTATTATTAAAATATTTTTAATTTATATTAAGAATTTTTGTTGATTGTTATTTATTGCAAAAATTAAGTACGGGCCTTTAGTGTTGGAAAAAGCTCATATGCTTACACCTAGATGAGCCGCGTGTATGATATAGTATATAGCAATCGTTTGCTTGTATCTCCGTTAGATTCTATCATTCAACGAGTTATTTTTGATGTTTTAATTATGAGCAAATATATTTTAAACTGACTGGAGCTCCTATCAAGCTGGCTAGATTCTTATACGTATAAAGATCCATGATATGCCTTAAAAATATTGAGAATATAAGTTTTCTGAACAACAATGAAAAACTTATAAATATTATCTAATGTAGTAGTTATACCAAATACACTCTTAGGATGATGGTTCGGTTGACATAAAATTTGAACTTAAAATCTCAAGCTTTCTTACAACTTCCACAAAATAAAAAAGTTTAATGATTCGATATTGTATTTAAATTTTTCAAACTTTCTTTAATATATGTACAGTGCCTTCAAAATCTCTACAGTATATTTATGATACGATTTCGGCACAATATGTTGTTTTTTCTCAATTTTATGTCACATTATTTGAACTAATATTTTTTAAGAATAATAATATAAGATTATTTCATACGAAAAATAAATTAAATAATGAAATGATAGAATATTTAAACTGCTGTCCTCACCAAATATTCTGTTTACTACGAAAAGCTGGGAATCTATAATCTATTTATTTAAAACAATTATGAATTATTGGTCCAGTTTACGTAAAGACAATTGAACAAAGTGAAAGAAAACTAATAAAAATAACTGTTTTATATTGCAGAGAAAAAGAAGATTATTATAGTTTTTATAATTATATTTTTGATAACATAAGCAGAATGATTACTTAGAATAAAATAAATTGTATTTATTATATGATCTTTTCTATTTTTTTGCTAGTTATAATAAAATTACTATTACAGAACTATATTCTAGTTTTTATATTTATTATCATGATTATTTATGTAAGAACTACGTCTTTAAAAGGGCATGTCGATGAGAAAATGCGTGGTTGGCTATTACATGAAAAAAATTTGTGTACTTATAAAATATCTTAGTTAGTATTTTGACGTCAAATTTCTTGGTTGTACTTCAGAACTAACAGTAAAAAAACGATTATATTATTTATATTTGTAAAATATATAAGTATTTTTTGTAACCTTTTCTTTATTGTAAGGTAGAAGACCAGATTACTACCTCTGCCCTATTTCTATTTACTTGAGAAATCGAATTGAGCATAAAATAATGTTTCACTACAAGCGAATAAAAGAAATGTTTTTCGATTATTTTGCTATTTGGCTTAATGCTTGACTATAAATATTTTAGCGAAAATAAAAATACATATACTATTAAAAATTTCTTAAGTCAACAATACGTGCATTATAATTGATTTTAAAGTTAATAATCTCTTATGACAATTGATAACAACATTTTTTTAAGGTGGAGTTTTTTAAAAATTTAAAGGAAATTATTTGTGTTTATAATTGAAGATAAGTCATGAAATAAACTTAAATAGTTATCGTATTCTATTTGCATTTATTTTAGTGAAAAGCAAGTAAGTAGAACTTAATAAGGTTATCAGTTTTAGCTGCCTCACCCTGTTTTTACTCATGTGTTATCTTTATAAATAACTCAGATTGTAGGGTGAATTTATTGGATACATTAATGGAAAATGTCAAAAAATCACTATGTAAAAAAGGTAATTATTCGACTTATTGATAGAGATAAAGATAAGAGCCGCTATTCAAGTCTGGTTTAGCGTCTGATACCAGCATTTAAAGTTTTTCTCATTAGAGTTATTATACTATATTCTTACGGAAACACAGTATAGCTTATCATGTAATTTACATTTTAAAAAAAGTACGATTAGTAGGCACATGCTATTAAAAAGCAGCTTTATATTATTGCAACCAAGATTTGTTGGAAGTTTCTCGTAACAAGTAGTATAAATATGACCTTGAAAGTACGTAATGAAAGTTATGACCACAAAGCGTAAAAAACAATAAAAACAAGCAAAAAATATGATTTTTTTCTTTGGATGTTTGAAATTAAGTAGCTTTACTCAAACTCTTTTAATTACAAAGAATATTGTTTTATGTTAAGTAAATAGGATTGGTGGTGAGTAGAAAAAGTGGTTCTTTCAATGTCAGTAAACAGAAACAGGATCCTTCAATTTCAATCAATGTTACGAAATTTGGCCGATTACACGTACAAATATTGTTTTAATGCTCAAATTTGCGATTCTAAGAAGAATCTGATTATTAAATTATTGATAGCACACATCTTTTTTACAATAAAAATTGTAAAATATCTTTAATTTATCAAATCACGATTACTGTTTTACAAAATAGAGTGGATGAATGTATAGATCAACGATCTTGTTTGTAAAATATCTTCGGTATTTGAACTCAATGTCGGAATTCAAAGTCTGGAAATATCTTAATAGTAACACGCTTTTTCAAGTTTCTTATTGTATCATTGAGTCTCTATAGTGGCATCATTTGAGTAAAAAACCGCTGCGTATAAAAAAAATTGCAAAACTTGATAAAGCTGTACTAGCCTAACCCAAAAATGTCTTATCAGGAAACAATCATACATCTATGGCCCTGGACAAGTATACATTTATAAAAATTTGTTAGTGAATGTTTTGACTTACGAAGCATAAATCAATATATTTTTCATTTTAATTAGCGATTAGCAAAGTATCCCAGACTTACTTTACTTGGAATTTATAAAAAAAATTTTAACCTAAGACGATGATATTACTTGTACATATATCACCATAGACATACAAAAAATAGATTGCTTATTAGCAGCAGGAGAAGTAAAGCTTGCGTAGAAAGGGAGAGAAGAGGAGGGCAGTCAGTCTTTCTTCCTCGGACACTCGCCGAATGGGGCACAGGCAAACGGACGGAGCAGAGGTACAGTTGTATATATATGTACTGGGTGCTCTGAAAATGTTCCAGGAAAACTATACCACGAGATTGAGCTTGTCAAGACGAATAAAAGAGCTCTTTACCAAATTTCGAATTGAAGCGTGGTTTTCGAGGAACTTCTTCATCAAATAACAGGCTACGGCAGTTAAGTATTTTTTTATAGTAATTGTACAGATTATAAGATGACAATATCTCAAAAACCACGCATTAAATCGAAATCTAGTCAAGAGATTCTGTGTTCGTATTGACGATCTTTATCTCGTGGTATTGTTTTCCTGGAACATTTTCGGATCACCATGTATATGTGCATACACATATGTATGTATGCATGTTTACACAGCATCACAGCAGTAAACGAAGGCCACAGGCGACAGCTAAATTATATAGGTGCTTTTAAGATTCAAAAACCTATATTCATGTTAAAAAAATCTATAAACATTTCTTACTTCCCCAATTATTCTAATGCTTAGGTGATAAATGATGTAAAAATAAGTTTTGGCAGTAAGTAAAAGTTCAAGTATTGGTTAAATAATTGAACTTTCTTATTGACCAGACTCGTGGTGAATACGTAAATAAAAAAATTTATTTTATGTTATTTTAATAGGTTGTGATATACGATCGAACATTACCAACTTATCATATATGTGATCTCTATCATGGAAATGTATACTTGGCACTTGTCTAAAACATTTACTAATCAGAAAATCGACGATTTTTTTTTCAGTAAAAAGATTATTCTTATACATTCCTATAATCCTTTCAGCCGTCATACAGATAGTTATTACACTTGTTGAAGGAATAGTAAGCCACCTCCATATTTACACTTAATAAAAAAAGATATTATTGTAGTTGTTGTAACCTAAGTTTTTCAGGGAATGCAATTAATTTTTACCAGAACCTTTTTTACAACGCATCCTGATATATATTCTACTTCATCATTGTCATACATAAAAATGTGCCATGGTTCATACTTTGTTCATTCATAGTCAGTATATAATTAAAAATTTCGAGAGTCCTTATTTCTGTTAGTACTTACATTTTTATCGTTGCACTTGAGTTAATCACCGGGATCGTTTATCTGTAATAAAAGTGTATTATCTTGTGGCATGCAGTAGGAGTCAAAAGAGGTAGACATGTTAACATTGAATAGAATTTTTTTGTAGGCAAGCTTTAATTGTTTGGCTGTTGGATTGTTCCATCCAGTTAATTGACGTACGTACGCAAAAAAGCTTCCAAGTGATCTCTTAAAAGTACATTTGTGAGTAAAAAACTTTTTCTCCTTCTGCTATAGAATATTCTGCTAACTTACAAACATTTTTTAAATAAATTATCAGTCCAATAAGTTCTGTGCAATGTTTTGATAGTAGAACAGGCACACCACCAATCATCAAAGTACTTATGTAATTTATGTTAAGTGTAACTTTATCCTTCAGTTCTATTAAATTGGATTTACTAATGGAAAGGGCTACTTTCGATTTTGCATGAATATTTTTAGAATTAAGTACATTATATAAGTCATTTATAAATTTAGATAGTTAAACTGTTCCAGAACAATTTTTAAAATCTTTGATCTTTATTCGGTCTTGTAAATAAGTCAAAGAACTTGCAACGCTATTGCAAAAGGTCTGGGCAGCTAAATAAACTTTAAACTGTGGTTGCAAGACGTAATCCCCGGAACTCTCGCAATTTAACTAGAATTACAATATAATCCCGTTTCAGAGTATTTCCTTCTTGATCCTTACACTGTTCATAATTACCTTAAGCATTTCTGATCTATTTAATTATATGACAAACGTCATACAGTACATATACTGGTTTTTTTGTTCATGAATGCTCAAAAAAAGATTTAAGCACTTCTTTTTTGGATAATTTAAACTATGACCCTCATTTTCTAGCCATTGACGTATTTGCGCTGGCTCCATCAAAGGTAATAGAAACGATATCCATACCTTTTTCATGAACTAAGATCAGAATGTTTTTTTAATAATATTGGCTATTACGTGTGCTAATAATGATTGTATCAAGTAGTGAGCCACTGGCTCTTTAGATTTTTTATTATTACAGTCTTAGATAAACACCAACACCATTGTTGTGGGTTGAACATTCAGATAACAATAACTTTTTCTTAAGTTCTCATATGAACTATTCCATGATACTCCTGGCTACTTTTGTTTCACTCAATATTCATACAAACTGACATCTCATCTAGTGTTAAATTGATAACTAATGTTTTATTATTCTCAGCAGCTTTTTTCAATTTTTGGAAAATTTGTTGTAAGATTTATGGAAAAATTCTGAGCTTACAATGAAAAGATTACAACCAGTGTCTCATAGTAGATAGGTACAGAAAAGGCTTTGAAGTATGAGATTCTCAAATAATTATTGGCGGCTGGAGAATGGAAATAAAGTGACAATGCAAATGTTTTTATTTGTGGCGATAAAGGATGACTACTTTTGTTGAAAAATATTGCTCTTAATAACTGCTGAACGTCCTCAGGGATGGTATCGTGCAATAATGATAAAAGTTAGGTTTACCATTTTATTAAGAACATTGATATGTACTTATTATTTATATTATTGTATCTGTTATCTGAAATATTGTTAAGGTAGATTCAGATATTTTAGAAGGAATGTCTTACATACGGTCTTAGTACAATTAAGTACTAGCATTTGACCCCAGTAGACAGTCAAAAAAAAAAAAAAAAAAAAAAAAAAAAAAAAAAAAAAAAAAAAAAAAAAAAAAAAAAAATTAGTATAACAAATTATGTAGGCGAGAGAATTCTGATCAAAAAATGATAAGAATTATTCGTACTCAAAAATTAGCTCCCGGAATAAGAAGTTAAAAATAATTATTAAGAACAAAGTTAATCTTTTCTGGTTCCTAACGCATGTGTCACAAATACTAGTTTTGACATTTATTAATAATTAATAGTGAAACACACATACAAAATTGATACCATTGTGGACAAAAAAAATATGTATGAGTTTCTTGAACCTTACTAAAAAAAAAGTTTTGATTAACTTACTTGAAGACTTGTCAAAGCAAGATCTGACATAACAGTACATTTCCTACCAAGGGCAGAAAATACGACTACCATGCCCGAAGGGCGCGGTTGTTGTGTATTCATGCCCGACGGCAGGACAACATTTTTTGTACCGAGGGCAGAAAATGCAAATTTCTGCCCGTAGGCGCATTTTTGACCCGCTAATCCCTTTCAGCCCTAGGGCAGAAATAAATTTTCGGCCCCCGGGGCCGAAAAGATTTTCCCGCCCGTGAGCCGAAAGTGATTAGGAGGGCCAACAATGCGTCCCGAGGGCAGAAAGGCCCCGCCGTACTTTCTGCTCTAGGTAAGAAAGGGACTTTAACTTCAAATTATTAAGCATTCTTTAAAAGTATTTACTTTCACGTTTAGACGGTGTCTTTTTTGCCGAACACGTTTTGATTCCTGTCTTTTATACATAACATGTCTCATTAATTGGTCCCATGCCTCGTCGAAAGTGATATCCTCTCTCTTAAAGTACTTAATTGTAAAATAAGATGTTTTTACTGCTTTTCTATTAAACATTTTGCTTGCTATGATCCGATTTCGTCCTAAAATACGAACACACAACGTTACAAGTGAATTTTATTTCTACAGTAAATCGCGTTTTGAGCAAATCTTTTATTCGTATATACATTTTTATCTGAAGAATCGCTTCTCCATGTATTGAAATTTGAAGTTTCCTTTATTCTGGATGGTATACTAGAATGTATTATAATACATTTATCAATATTGCATATTTTGCCTGAATAATTTATAACTACCACATATGTTATTGCACTCTCAATACTATCAAGAGGAATATCATCAAGCGTTGACTCAACAGTCATGTTGACTGTTTGATGATAATTAAAAGTTTTTAGATCTGTCTGGCTAGTATTGCTGGTAACACTAAAAAAGTAGTCAACGACTGACTAAGCAGACATATGGACTATTTCATGATTACCATTTTCGGAATCGGCCTGACTAGTAACGCTTGAAAAGTTTTTGCTGAAGTATTTATAATTTTCAATAAATACAAAAGAAACACATCATAACTGCACTGTAATGGAATTACTTAATATTTAATCTGGGAGTAGCATTAAGACGATAATGCCGCAAAGTTTTAATTCCTCCAATGTCAAAATAATCATGTGAGAAGAAATAGTCACTGCATAGTATAGCACCCCTATTGCAAGATTCTTGACCACTACTCTGCAACCAAACTTTTATTCGCTGTTTAGCTTTCGGAATTGTAAAAAATTGAATTTTTATTCAAGTAACGCATTGTAAAATGGATAAATGTCGGAGTCGCCCGAAGAATTCAAATAACTTACTTGTGAGAAGATCGGTTGTTTTTTACTAAACTTTGCTCTGCTGCACATACTATACATAGTTTTACCGTCATACAAAAATATTTATTCGCATCCATAATGTTTATACTCTAAACTATCCAAGAAACTGCATGCTGCACAGCCATTATGCAAGCTATATCCTCTGCTGCCGTGTAAGCATGCATACATATATCTCGGTAATTCTTTCACAAACCGAACACTTTCTGACCATCACCTCACCGATCGAGCTCAAACGTTTTTCACAGTTTCTGCATTGAAAAAAAAGATATACGGGTCCAGGGATTTTTTTTGTTTTTCCTTATTTTCGTTGATACAAAAAATCCAAAATTAAAAATTTAATTTTTTTTTTAAGTCTTTTTCTAACATTTCTAGCTCAGAGCCCTTAAGATCCACAAAAATTTCACTATTTACACTTTTGTTGCTAAGGGATTGAATTTTAGGAAAAAAAAAATCAAAATTTATTAAAAAATTTATATTGTTATTACCAATTACATTTTAAATCAATTATTAACAATGATCACCCCCATGTTTTTTGCTCTTAGTATGTCTATCGTATTTCACGTCAAATTTTATATAAAAATCCATTGTAAAATTTATAGGACCGTAATAATTTCTATTAAAGGTATATTAATTTACTAAGCACGATACGTAAAAATAACGGTTTTTCCGTGTTACAACGAAATCTATAGCTGATATCGAAAAAAGTTTAACGTAGAAGTTGAAGATAATAAGAAGATCTACAACTTTTGTATCCATCAATTTCTAACTAAACCTTAAAATTGAGGAATAAAATGCAAAAAATGTTAAAAATGTTTCTTTTTTTTTATTTATTCAATATGAACGACAGCTATTTTAGAAACCTAACACTTTGGAAATAGGTAACACTTAAAATAATAATGAACTCTGTTTTGTATATTATAATAATTATTACATCAACGTTTAATATAATAAAAAGTTTTAAATATGGAAGATTCCAATTTTCTCTAGTCAGGCTATGTCGAGGTAAGCACCTTCTTACAAACAATTATCACCCGATCACTTATCATTTATAAAATAAGATTTGACTCGTTTTGTCCTGCATTAAACGTGAAATAATTAATTTTCAACTAATAGATAGTAGTAATTTTATTTTCCTTTATGTTGATGTGGAAATAATAGAATGACATGAAAAATAAATATTTTAAAAAATTTAGAATTGGCGGGATTATGGCCTTCTGCAAAATGCTGGACTCCATCTGAATGCACCCTAAGTGTACAATAGTACTCGTGTCTAACCTAACACGTGTTGAATCATCTGCTCGCCTGCTTTCACTGATTGTTGTTGGTGCTGTTTTTGTAATATTTCTTTCTAACCCTAATAGCCTGATACTTATCATTGTATGTGTTTATTTATCTTGTTCTCGCTCTTGTTTTCTTTCAGATTGTCAGAATCCTTAGTTATTGACTATATTTAAATGTGCGAATGGTCACCTTATCAAGATGCCAAAGAAAAAATTAAGAAAAGAGCAGGTGCCCCAAACTCGTTTCGATGCTTATATCAATCCCTTCGGGATAGAGAACCATGCAAGAAATATAAGTTTAAACTTACGAAAAGTTAATGAATGCCAACTACAAGCATTGACTATGAGTGTAACATTAAATACGTTAATATACAAAATTTGCGATAGTTTTTGGAAGCGCATCGCCCACGATACAAAATAAGAAAGTGCGAACGAGGGAGAGAACAATTAAGTGGCAATGGTAAGTGAATACATCATATTAAAGTAGTTTGATAGTACCTTACGAGGTACCTTACATTCCCAATGCGGAAATTAGCTGGTGTGTGTAAGACATTTCATGCACGAGTAGAGAAACCACAAGTACACTATAACCTGTAGCAGTGTTCTGCTATCCTACTTCTCGTAGACTCGTAGTTAGTGAACTTCTTCAAGATCAATATTTTTCTGATGTTTCCAATTACTGGATTTATCGTCGTCATCGTCAAGCTTGATTTTTTTTTCAGCCGCAGCATAACCAAGTGAGTTTTTCAAATGATGAATCAGATCCAAAAATTGGCAGTGGCGAATTTTCTTGCGTTTCTGGTGAAAATCCAGCATTGATTAACGATCGCATTGACTCATTGAATAAAGCATTAAGCTTTATTCGGATCTTTGCCAATTAACAAGAAAAAAAAGGAACACAAGAGGTATTCGGCAGAGAAACTTAAAAAAATTTCATCTGCATTGAAGGAAAAAATTTTCAATAATACTGTAGATGGTACAGATGACGTCAATGAAAACGATGATAATATTTTCATTTTGAGGACTTTGCAAGAAAGTTTTAACACAACTACGGACAAGCAGCATAAAATTAGAATTTTGACACTTTTCAGACGTTGGTCATACCAAAAAATTGAACAAAGTTCTCTAACAGCCACTCGCCATATAATCAGCGTAGCTAAAAATCTTGCTGCAGAAAAAGGGATAATGAAAAGTCATAATCCTGAAAGACATCCATCTTTACCTGCATCACACGTAAACGCTATTGTCGGCTTTTATAAATCGGATGATAACACCCAATTCATGCCAGGCAAGAAAAGGCAAGAAAGATTACGTAACCACCAAAGTCGATGGACAAAAAATGCAACTGCAAAAGAGACTCCTATTGAATAATTTGAAAGAGTTGTATGAACTGTTTAAGAATGAGAACCCAGAAATGTAGTACTCACTCGGTGTGTGTCTGCTAAATTTATGAAAACATCAAGTTATTATTAGCTGGTGTAAATATTAAATCGCTCACAGCAGATTCGCAGCAACCAATAACAAAGTATCATGATAGCTTGGATAGAATGGTATGCAACGAAAAATCAATTGATTGTTTTTTAGGGTTATGTGACGAGTGCCCAGGTGTCGAAAACATTATAAAACAATTGGAGCAAACATTAAAGGATAAATGCATTGACAATGTTACATACAAGCAGTGTATCACGGCGGAAAGGGCTACTCTACAAACGCTACTATCTTCGGCGGAAGAATTTTTGGAAATATTTAGTAATTGATTACAAAAGTTATTACTACATTTGTTTTTAGCGATGAAGCAAAGAAAATTTTTAAATGAAAAAAAATAAATCTACAAAAAGATTAATGCATAGTGATGTGTGACTTTTCTGAAAACTTTGGTTTTGTCATACAAAATGCTATTCAGGATATTCATTGGAATAACGACCAAGCAACGACACACCTATTTTTAGTGTATTACAAAGATAACTAGGGTAAATTAAGAACCAAAAGCTTTGTTTTTATTTCTGAATGTTTGTGTCATGATACCGTATCAGTTCACCTTTTTTAGAGATAGCTAATCGAATTAATGAAAGAAAATCCATCGTCGATAGATAAGATAGTGTACATTTCTGATGGTGCTAGTCGACAATACAAGAATAAGAAGAATTTTATCAACTTGACTCACCACCAAGAAGATTTTCAGATGGCAGCTGAGTGGCACTTCTTCCCTACCTCACATGGAAGGGGACCGTATGACGGTATAGGTGAAACATTAAAAAGATTAGCTGCTAGAGCGAGTCTTCAAAGAGTTAATGACCCGATTCAGAAGCCATTCAAACTTTTCCAATGGGCAACAGAAGCTCTACCGAGTATCAAGTGTCGCTACTCAACTAACGATGATTATGAAAAGGAAAAAAAACGCTTTATAAGAACGTTTCGAAAAGGCTGTAACCATAAACGGCATATTGAAATACAATTGTATGATTCCCACATCTGCTCAAAAATTGTTAGCAGAGGAATTTTCCCTTTATGATAAAAGTAATGAAGTAAAAATTTTCAAGTAAATATTGGGTAGTTTGTAAGAGTTATCCCTACGTATTTAATAGTGATAATGGATTGAAATTACAATGAAGTTTTTTTATTGCTAAAATAATGTGTATTCATTTAAATATTATTATTGCGTTATTATACTGTCAATTTTTCTAATAAATATTTTTAATTGAAAAAGTATAACAACTACTTATATTACAAACAGATCGGATTCGAGGTGAAAAAACGTGGCTAGGATTACATCTAGCGCATGATGTGACGAGCTGCGCGAGTTAAATTAACTTTATCCTTTGAAAATATTAATGGCTCTATCTGATAAAGAAGTGTTACATATTTCAACGGTGTTAGGTTTGTAAAATAGTTGCCGTTTGTATTTAGTAAATCAAAAAAAAAAAAGTTTTAAATGTTTTTTGCATTTTATTCCTTAATTTTAAGGTTATGTTAGAAATTGATAGATACAAAAGTTTTAGATCTTCTTATTATCTACAACTTCTAAGTTAAACTCTTTTCGATACAAGCTATAGATTTCGTTGTAACACGGAAAAACCGTTATTTTTCACGTGTCACGCTTAGTAAATTAATATACCTTTAATAGAAATTTTTACGGTCCCATCAATTTTGCAATGGATTTTTATGTAAAATTTGACGTGGAATACGATAGACATACTAAGAGCAAAAAACATGGGGGTAATCATTGTTAAAAATCAATTTAAAAAATTTAATTGTTGATAACAATATAAATTTGTTGATAAATTTCGATGTTTTTTTTTCTTAAAATTGAATCCTTTAGCTACACTAGTGTAATTAGTGAAATTTTTGTTGTTTGTAAGGGTTCTGAGCTAGAAATGTTTGAAATAGGCTTCAAAATCACAAAAAAATTTTTTTTTGAATTTTGGATCTTTTGTATCAACGAAAATAAGCAAAAACAAAAAAAATCCCTGGACACATATCTTTTATTTTTCGATGTAGAAACTGTGAAAAAAATTTTAGCTGGATCGGTGAGGTGATGGTCAGAAAGTGTGCGTTTTGTAAAATAATTACCCATTTGTGTATGCACATATATACCACTGTACCGCTCCTTCGTCCGTTAGCCAGCTTCACAGCTTCCGCTGCTAGTAAGCAGTCTATTTTTCTATCTATGTGTAATATACAGGTATATGTTCTGCGAACTACATTAAGTGCCACCATATAAATAACTAGAAAATCATTTTATGTCCAACGTCTACAGTTTTTATCTATTTATTATGAGTATATAGTCTGGCAGGCTTGCAAACCTCCTAGTTTTCCGCCAACATACACTGAAAAAACTATGGTCGGCAGCCGCTGCTACATGTTGGGAGTGTACTTACTCCACAGTCAGTCATTAATGCGATCCGCCACGCGTGGAGCCAAATCGTTTCCACAGTGAGCTCATTGCTTAACCAGTGGTATGTACTATAGACCACGCATGGTGCTGCATGTACACCACGCGCAGGTGTTGGTCACTTCCACAAAGTCGTTGCTGCTGCTACGAGCCATAGTTTTTTTAGTGTAGAGATTTAATTATAATCTTTCTAAATTTATTCTATTATAATTCCTGATACTTTGAGATGAGACTGTTATCACGAAGCAATACAAAAAATTTCTTTTTGTGGTGACACAAGGCGTTTGAATGCAGCATTCACATTATTCTTTGATTATTTCAGTGCAAGCGTATCTTCGTGTCGGCAAGAAAAACTTAGTTTTCTGAGCCTATTATACTATTTTCTTTTAAAAAATAGATAAAAACTGCAGAAATATGATGAAGGTAGTTTCTAGCTATTTGCGCAGTGGTACTTAGGAAAATTGGCAGTATGCATAGCTATGTATTACATAAAGACGTATCTTTTTCGCTCGATGTTCAGAAAATGATCTATTTTCATAGCCCAGTCAGCTTGCGGAACTTCGAAAATGAGTTATTATAGTATAAATCATACACATTAATGCTCTAATAGGAAAACATACACATAGCTTAGTATAATCATAATCTCATCTGGACATGGGCCTGCAAGACTTCAACGTAAGAAACCAAAGAAATACATGACACAGCTTTTGAAGCACCAACCTTGACCGCAGAGAACAGAGCCTTTATACTTGGAATTCGTAGAGGGGAGTGGGCATGACTAGTGACTCATATAGACAGATGATAGATTGCAGATTGATGAAATCCCTACAACTTCTTTGAAGAGACTCCAGCAAGCGATATGCTTAGTTTTATTGTCGGATGGATTTCTAATTTTTTCAACATTGTTAAGGCGAATTTTTGTTAACATCTTAAGGTGCTTAAGGATCCTTCTTAACTCAGTTAGTTTCCTGCCTTTATCACTAGCTAATTTATCAGGTACACCGAAAAATAGTATATGTATCATACGTTTAGCTCTATCTTGGTACGCAAGAATCATGTCCTGGGCACTTTAGTAATCTGAGTGCGCTCGAGATAAATCATTAGGCTGAGCTTGTAGCAGGAGACGGTTCTTTAACTGTTGCATCTCACCATCTAATTCTTAAAAGTCCTGTTTAATATGTTAAATTGCACCGCAGCAGATCCTGGCTGATCAAAATCAGTCTTCAACTTGCTAATTTTTGTTCTCATTTCTATAAGTTCAGATTGTAGGGAGAAAATGGTCTTCAACAGTTATATTGTCGACAGAATCTTGTAATTCCAGGACCGATTTGACTAAAGTACGATTTTAGTTGCAACTTTTAACTAATAACCTGTAGAGCAACATAGGCTATTATTTTTAAACTTAAGAGCTCTTATTTCAGAGGCAGAAACACCAGCACCATCACTAGTGTTGTCTATTGTACGTGTGACACATAACTATTAGGGCATTAGAGGAGAAACGTTTCAAACATCTCTAGTAGGTCTACATTTTGTGACGTTCGCATGGTTAATAAAACCGTAAAATTATAGGAAACCCGTTTTTTGATGATTGCAATAAAATACAACGATTTGTCCAAACACTAACAAAAGTCGAGCAATTCAATGATCATATTATCACCTTTAGTGACAATTTAGTATATTTTAGAACAAAAAAGGAGGTAATACAGCTAAATTAGCAACAAAGAGACAGTGATGCGTGTGCTTGCATTGTCAGCAATAATATTTATTTCTTACAGCATGTTCTGCTAAACGCTTAGTTTTCTTTTATTACTAACTTTATAAATATACAGATACTAAATTATTAAAAATAGATAATTAAATTCAATTTGATCAATGACATTTATATAGTTTCGTTGTAAGCATACAAAGTCTCGACACATGATGAGGCCATGTGTCACAATAAGGGCACTGTTATTAAAAATTTACGACTCATGTTATTTCGTTAGCAAGATATAGTAGAATTATAACTTGTGCAGTAACGTCATTATAGTATATACCTTTTTCTACAGTATAAATTTTTTTTATCAACAAGCTGGGATTCTAAGGATTATATTGACAAATAAAAAGAAATTGCTTCTCGATGATCAATCTTCGTAAAGGACTTTAAACGTATTTTAGCGCTCTATTTTCTAGCTCCTCTAATGATATAACCAAAATAAACTTTTTCCGCTGCGTATTTTACTCTTTGTTCTTTTGTTAACCTTTAGGTTACTTACACAAAATTTGTTTCATGGTAACACTAACTTTTATTTTCATACAGCTGCTCTAATGTATGACTTTTCGCAGCTTTCTACAACAATCCATACACACAAACAAATTGATAATATAAGATTATTTTAATAACGTCAGATACCAAAAATAAAAATTATACTCATGATTTCCTATTATATTAAATAATTTTTTTTTTTAACTAATCGTTTTGTTATAAGAGTCTACAATAATGACAGACTTCATAATAAAGACATGTTATCTACTTGTCACTTATATATGGCTGATCCTTCCAAACCTGACTTAAATTAACTTTAAAATTAGTTGAATAACGTATGAAAATCAGCCCAAAAAATTAAAGTCAGTTACTTTTATATTAATATATATGAATAAGACTACATTTTCCGTTTTGTCGTTCACCATTTATCCTTGACATTGCATTACTTTCATTGAGAAAAAATGTTTTCTATCAAGTAGAACAATTTCCTTCAGAAACTTCAAAGCCCTAATGTTAGTTTCTATATTGTGTCTTTGAATTGTAGTAAATTTGTAAAGAAACGCTTGTAGTAAAATAATTTTTTTTTTAAGAACATTTGATATTAGCTATTCAAATACTTTTCTCATTAGCTGCTGAAATTGTATGTGTTCGTTTTTCGAATCACATTTGAGATTGTTTAAACAAGTGTATTACTAATAAATGTAAAAATCTTAATCAACTATGACATGTATTTTACAGTCATAATATCAAACAATTTAATTACATGCAGTATTATTATCTGACATAAATCCATATTAAACTTTATTACAAAAGAACTAAAAAAACGGTTTTTTCAGACATTTAGTGACGAATATGCAGATGACGATATGAGAAAGGACTCTTCATGTGAAACAAAGAAAGACAATGTAAAAACAAATTCATCTAATGCGCCAGTCCCGGACTTGCATTCTGTTGGGGGTGTCTTGGTACATATGCCTCACGTAAGTCAATTAAATTCAGAAGTATGTATATCATAAATTATAATCTCTAAAACTTAGAAAATCAATTAAAAAAATTAGTTCATTGTGATACTAAATAGTATATAATATTGCATATAATAACTTGGCAAATATACATATTCAAAGACATTTTTTTTTATAAGTGACACTGTTTATTGTTAAAATAGTTTTCAAAAATAGTTCTGCATCCAACTTATGGCACTGATCCTGTTTACTGCGTGGGAGGATCAATTAAGTTAATGTATTAACGTTGTACAGTGGTAAGGGTAAAAGTTCCATCTAAGTAGTTTGGTAGTTTGGGATGGTTTTTCTCACAAAGACTTTCTTTTTAGAAATTTGAATGAAATCATGATTAAAAGATTTTATATTTTCTGCAAATAATTTGCAATAAAGTGACTCAGCAGAATCTAAGCATGCATACTAACAAAGATGATAGATGTTGGAGAAATTAGGATATCTACACAAAAAGACACGTAGCGCACGAGATACCCTTTCCTAAGTGTAGTATACGTACTGGCCGATCAGTGCAACAGCCACTTGGATGTTGGAGTGCCTGACACTCCAGAAATCGGGGACGGTGGTACTCTAAATGTACGGGTAACGCTAGTGCTAAGCGGATGAATTTATGCATTCTATTATTCATTCATTTACAAAACTAATGTACCCCATCTTGTAGCGTATCTTATATACGTAAACGGCATAATATATTTAGATTCAAATATACAATATACACGAATACATATAATTTTTCTTTAAATTACATACTAATAAGTAACCGTACAATAAATACGTTCGGCTACCATTACTAGACTCATAGATGAGTAAATTGTAAAATTATTGAAATTTATGGTGATTTGTTGTTTACTGGGATTGAATAATAAATAATAAAACCAGTAAAAACTTTAAAAAAAATTAATTCTTTCATAAATTGCGCGCTTTACAGAATATAATTATTATTTCCATACTTCATAACTCCGTAACAAGTAACGAAAAAATTTTTTTTTTTTTATATAAATCATTACAGCTGGCAATAAGTTAGCTCATTTTTTTCCTATTTACGCACTCTTATTTACATATGTAAATGAATATAACACCCAAGCACGTTACAAAACGATCATGTGACGAGGTTATGCGTAAAATTACTAAGTGCATTGACAATGCCTACAGTAATTCACGGGTATAATGTTTAATTTACCTACTTTGAAGCAGCGTCAGCAACTCGGAGTACTTCTTTCGCAGATACTACTACATTTTGAAATAAATTATGCACAAAAAAAATAGTAAACGAAAAGAGTACACAGTGATCTACTTTTCTGGATAGCTAACCTCCGTAACAATTAAATAAATGATGCTCTTGACATTAGTATACAGTTTGTGTGATTGTAGTGCATCGTCAGCCCAAAAATGAAACAGTATACGCCCTACTTGAGGGACACCTGGCACGCACGTGATTAGTATAGCTACCATCCCCAGCAGGGCGTCTCCTGTGCTACTTGTCTCTCCGTGTAATAGAACGTGCATCACTTACTTTAAGTGAAATTTTTTTCGAATTCCTTAATTTAATATCTTACATAAAATATGATTAAAAAAAATTAATATGCTTGTTTTGAGCATATCAGCATTAGGTATTTTATACATATAAATAATTTACCTATGAAAATTATTCTGTAGTCGCAAGTAGTAGAAGTATATACTTTTTTATTTTATAATATCTGTTTCTATTTTAGGAAGAACATGTCAGTACTAACGTTTTTTTGGTTATAATGATATTTTTATACACAACATAACATAACATAATTAATTTTACATGTTTATTGTCATGTCCTGTGCTCAAGATGTATTTTCAAATTTATTTAGGCTCGTTATGAATTTTGTATATAATACACGATTTTCTAAATAGTTAGAGTTTTGTTACGAGAAAAAATTTTTACCTAGAACCGTCTTATTAAATATGATTCTATAAATGCTAAAAATGTACTTAGTAGTAAATATTTTAACGCGATTGCTTTGAGGACTATTTAATTGTCTTTTCACAGCCCTAATATTATCTAGAAAATAAAATTTTGTTTATAACCAAAGAGATCTAGCAGAATCAATAACTAAGTGTGCAAGCTTCTGTTCAGTTCAAAAATATTAATAACAACTGCATAATAATTCTCTCCCCTTTAAAGTCCCTTGAGTACATGCTGACAGCTTCTCCATAATAGTGTGCT
Organism: Copidosoma aretas; assembly: GCA_030522625.1. Lineage (NCBI taxonomy): Eukaryota > Metazoa > Arthropoda > Insecta > Hymenoptera > Encyrtidae > Copidosoma > Copidosoma aretas. Next base: position 890 of record JAPYYV010012204.1, on the reverse strand, counting down.
AATCGACTAGCAAGCAAACATTGCCACTGTACTTTTGTACTTTTAAATAGGTATGCCTGTACATAGGGCTTTTAGACGATAGTTCCACATGTTGCCGCTCTTTCCTGCTTTGCGCTATGCTCTTTATTTAACGCTGTCAATATGATACAACATCAATGGTAAAATAGCATACTATAGTATGAATTATTGTTGGAATACCACATTACAAAATGAATATCGTAGTCATGTTGATAGAAAATTTATTAATTTTTGAAGGATTATAGATTGGAACAAATATAGTTTCATTTGCTTAGTACATTATTAAAGCTAAAATAAGCTCATGCAAGAAAATCTTAAATAAAGTATTTATTGTGAGACAAGTAATTCCTACCATACCAGCTGTTCAATATTCTATTTTCGACATAAGCGAAGTACGATAGGTGTGTTAGTAAGAGTGTGCCCAGTTAGCTAAATTATGTCCAAGGAGTAGTTTGCGTGCGACTACAGTGGTCGTTTGTGCTTTTGTATATTCATAGTTCTAGGATAACCTAGAAACTTATCTTTTAGGTTACGTGTCTGTAGATTCAAGTTAAGCCAAGAAAGTCCAAGCACGTTTCCCACGTACCAGCTCCTTACTCAAACCACGCCCACAGTCGCGGCAAAAAAAAAAAAAAAAATCTGCACCGTCTCGTCGGGCCAGGCACTCAAGCACTCTATCTTCTCAATCTTTTAACTTGTAAAGAAGACAATTTCTCTTATAATCAGCTACTTCTATAACATTTTTAAATTGCCCGGTTAAAGTTAAGATAAAAAAGGTTTTTACCCAATGAAGTCACTATTTTCGCACGGCCGATCGTATGTTGCATCACGTTGATGGCAAAAGCCTAAGTGCATTTTCATGCAGAATGCGT
>JAPYYV010012203.1:0-10767 GCA_030522625.1 Copidosoma aretas | reverse complement strand
AATATTAATGTTTATTTATTAATGTGACTGTAAGACCGATATGAATATTTGTCTTGTTTCAACATTTACAGTCGACAAAAGTATTATTGGTGTTTAAATCAATATAGATTTTACTAACATACAAAAGCAAGTCCAATAATTATATTGGTCCAACATGCTTGGCTGAGCGTAAGAAAAACATAGGAGAAAAGGTGGTAATTCGAACTCACGTCTCGTCCTACATCAGCGGCAGGAATCTTTAGTATGGCTATGCCAACGATTCTAGCCATACACGCTTGCAGCATAGTATGAAATTTGCGCACTTATGTGCTACATGCATGTACGTAGAACGAACGTGTGTGCAATGAGGGTGAAACAAGGACGGTAACACAGAATATATGGTTCAGGAGTCATATTTTTATCCGAAATTTCTTGCGGAGTTAGCCCACTCTGACCTCGAGCTGGTGTACAAATTATATCGATTGAAACAACTGTTTCCGCTCTAAATGATATTATTCAACAGTGTATTTTGTGCGATATGCACACGGTCTGTTAAAAGCCAAACTGTTAATTTTTTTAAATCAATATAGATTTTACTTACATACCAAAGCAAGTCCAATAATACTATTGGTCCAACATGCTTGGCGGAGCGTAAGAAAAAGATAGTAAAAAAGGTGGGGAATCCAACTTCTTAGAATTTGATTGGGCTAACTCCAAAAGAACATTATTAATAAAATGTATCGGAAGCTATTTTTGGTCTTTTTACTGAAAGTAAATACCTTTGATAGCCCAATGAATTAAAGTAGCGATTTGTCTGTGCTAAAAACAAAGACTTAATCATTAAAGACTTTAAGTATTTGAGGAATAATTTTTGCAGCTTATTTCACATTATCCGACCATGATCGTTTTTTTTCAGTATGAAATATAAAGAAACACTTTTTTACATAACCATTGCTTTCCGTGAAAAAGCCGCTTATAGTATAATCTGTCTTACTCCAAAATTACGCAAGATTGTTCATCTTTTAGTAAAGATGACTATCTTCGATAAACCAGATCGTGTTGCAACGAACTGATTATCGACCAATTAGCAAACACAGATGAGTCTGATCACTTATTATAACTAAGAACTTCGCACAACTAAAAGCATGGCGACTTATGTTCTTCTAATCATCTGCCCACCCTCATTATCATGGCTTATATACAATGATATATAAAACATGGTATGCTATTATACGGACATCAACTTATCATCTGCTTGCCCTGCTTTTTGCCATATTAAATATAGAACCAATCAGCTAAGCCTATTTATTAACATTACAAAATGGTATATTGGAAACTCCACACATCAAAATTTAATTAATATTGCGTAAAAATGACAGGCCTGTCATTAGCTGCTTTGAAAGATACCTTGTATTTTTTACATCATGTAATATACCGTGTATAATTTCGACCCAACCAGCAGTATGGGAATGATTTTTAAGCTGCCCTGATTTCCTTTAATAACTTTAGGGAGCTTTTGCGATTAGTGTTAATTTCTCTTATTTCCTTGTTTTGATCAGTATGAACTATAGTTAGTTTTTCGGTTTGTTGTTGTCGATTCTTGAAAAGAAAGTACAACAAAGGTTTTTAATATATATACATTAGGTATGCTATTATACTTTAGTTATTCATAAATATCTTGTGTTTTTTCATAACACGAACAATAGTCTATGTAAACTCAAATAATACTTAAGATAAAATGTATTTGTTTCATTGTCAATATATTATTCACCCTTGCCTTCATACACATGGTATTATTTGGCAGTAAATTAGGGTTCATTACACAATGTTTCGTTCAAAAATCAGAAAATTAATTTTTAATAAGTATTACATTTTCTTTCCTCTAAAATAAAAAAGAATGGCATTTCACGATTTTAAACATTGTGTCACGTCGAAGATGACGTAATTATATATAATTTATTTTTACGCCTAAGCTTTCGCTCAAAAGCCTGGGTACGTATATAAAAAAAAGATAAAGGGTTTAATAAATCACTGTGACTCGAAGTCGTATAGTTAACGCGTTCAGCTGATTGTATGGCCTTTAGTATTTGCACTAAGCAGCGCACAATTTTGCCATAAGTCGATTTTCAACTAGTCGTTTGACCATCGGCATGCGGGCTAATTGGCACATGATTTAGTTATAATTATTAGACGAGGGGAATTGAATAATATATTTTTCTTTCACTCAGGTATAATTGTTAGGCGAGGGTAATCGAATAATATATTTTTCTTTTACCTAATGAATTGGACTTACTTTTATTATGTCCTTTAGATACAAAAGGGGAACAGTGACGGCGCGAGGCGAGATTTTACGGTGCTTGTCCCGAGTGTCCAGGTATATATCGTCTGTCAGGAGAGCAGATACGACCGGATTCTCCGGGTCGTAGTTTAGTCTAACTATGGCGGAGGTACCTTTGCCTCGCGAGTCAGACTATGATCAACTGCTTCGAGAGAAGATACGACCGGGTTATCCGGGTCGTAATTTAGTCTAACTATGGCGGAGGTACCTTTGCCTCGCCAGTCAGACCATGAACGACTGCTTAGCCACGAAAAAAATCAGGGGCTTATACAGCTGAACATTTCGCCTCGTTATCGTCACTGCCGTGCGAAGGGACAATGAAGTGATCTTAATTTCTTAGAATTATGCCGCATCGTCTCATGGCAGAAAGAGGGAGGGATTTTTATTCATATCCTCCGTCTTCCTTTACATGGTTATTGATTTTGTTTGCAAAATTATCTGTATGTTTTATTTCTGGGACTATATCACAGCAGTAGTACTGATCCCAGTATTCGTCCGTTGGTGGTATCGCTTCTGCTTATTAGCAGATAACCCGAAGAAAGTCGCGTTTATAATTCGAGCAGAGTTGACTTAGCGGTCTTTGTAATCGCTAGGGAGGAGGAGAATAGGAAGGTATAAAGTGTAGTGGTCGTTGAGCGAAATTCGGACAAGATACCTTTCGTGATCAGTTATCCTCTTCCGTCTCTCCTTACACACGAGCGCATCGTTGTGCTGCTAACTTGAGGCACGCTGCGTGCTTTGTTTAGAAAGAGGGAAGAGACAGAGATAGAGGAATGAGAAATGGGAGACCGAAAAAGCAACAAGTACATTGAGCGCAATTCTCGATGTAACAATTGAATAAACGATTGCTCAGGCTAAGACTTTAGACACATACACATACGTGTTATATTGTGATTTTAGAAAGCAAATAGCCAAATATAACTTAGCATTCATTAGCAAGTGTATTTATATAGTGCACGCGTACAGTTATAATTTAATTCGGTTAGCTCACTCGCTCTTGTTTAAAAAAAATTATCGATCACATTAAACACGAATGAAGCAACTATATAAGCTATAACGAACATACTAAAAACAATTGGAGTGGCAAATAAATTTTATCCTATGTATATTACATTATTATAAAATTATCTAGACACTTAGATTGGTAGGTTAATTCCGACGATTTATGCATTTATGTTTATGACATTTTATGCGCACTACACATTTTATACAATAGCCACCATTCTATTAAAAAAGCTTCTATAATTTCTAGGGATCTTAAGATCAGTATTTAGCTAAAGCGACTTCATACTGTTTCAAAAATTTTGACGACGAAAATTCAAATATTTTAACATCGTAAACAAGATTTTCCTACACAGTATGGTAAAAATTTGTAAATAAAATTCGAAAAATTTATCGCAGACTTGGAATGGGTTCTATGGAAGTTATTTATTTTTTTACAGGTAAACATATTGAATTATTTCAAAACATATAGCTCATGTAATTTTAATTCATAAAATAATGTATAAGAGATATGTACAGTAAAAAATAACACTTTAACAAAAAATATCATATTTTTATAAGGTGTTTGTATCATACCTTTTTATAAAGTAGCAGGTAAAACATCATATACAGATTTTATAACAGTTAAAAACATCACATATGATACTTTTAAAGAAACTTCTATTTCTATAGGATTAGTAGATTATGATTATCAAATAGATATCATTTTCAAAGAAGCTTGTAACGTAATCATGCAACTTTTTAACTGCGCAAATTTTTCGCATGGTTTGTTAAGTCTAAAACATTTGTAGGTAACATAATACGAAATAAATGCAAGAAAACTTTTGTGGGAGATTGTTAAGATAACAAAAATAAAGCTCTTCAACATTTAAACGAAATTTTTATGTCTAAAATATGTCTTGTAAACGTTTTAACTTGCCAGAACCATTAGAATCGATAAAAACGAGTTTCGATAGTGACTTAGATGAAATTATATTTTGTAAACATAAATTTTATGAAACGTTTTTAGAATTAAGCAATGATCCAAATATAATTTTCCAAGAAAAAAAAATTTTCGAAAAAATAAATTTTTTTAACGATGGTCCTGGTGGATCTGGAAAATAATTTTAATACGATACATTATATTTACTATTTCTCATCTATTGGAAAAAAATTTCAACCATTGCTTGGACAGAAATTGCTTCTATTTTACTTTCTGAGGGAATGACTACTCACAGAACTTTTAGACTGCGTTAAGATTTAAGTACTATAGAGAGTTCGTTACTTCAGTTTCAATCAGATAAACAAAAATTATGTAAAGTAGAAATAATTATTTTCGACAAAGCTTCTATGATTCCGAAAAAAGCATAATATGTAATTGATAGAACTTTGAGATATTTGTTGGATGATCAAAAACCTTTTGGAAATATATCATCATAATTCTGGGTGGAAACTTGCGTCAAGTTCTCTTAGTAGTCAAAATCGAGAACAGGATTAATATCATTCAAGACAATATAAAATATTCTAATATTTGGCCATTATTTTATAATTTTTACTTAAAAACTCTCGTCATTATTATTGCACATAGGAGAAGGAGAAATTTGAAGTTTTCAAATGTCTTGAGAGTGGAAACAAATGATGTATGTTCTAAAGTTTTTAATAACATCATTGATTCTACATCAAGTAGTGCTACATTAACATTTCACAATAAACACACATTTTTTTAACAAAAAAATTTTTAGTATGCCAGGAAAGTTAGTAACGTATTACAGTATTAATTATGCAACTCACAAAAAAGTAGATAAAAAGTAGAAAATATTCACATAAGCGTTCCCACAGAGTATTTAAAAAGTATTCGACAAAGTTTTTCGCCACATAAATTAAATTTGAAAATAAATGTTGTTGTTCTAATCATAAGAAAATTAATTACATCACAAGGATTTTGCAAAGGTACAAGATCAAAAATTACAAAATTTTGTTGATACAACATCAAAGCTGAAATAATAACACGAGAAAAAAAAGGAAATAGACAGTTAATTCCGTGAATAACACTGAGGACAAAAAATTCTTTGTCACTGCCTTTACTTCGTACATAATACAAGTTCCATTTGCATTAACTTTCTTAATGACATTAATAAATCTCAAGGCCAAAGGTTTGATGCCTTAGGGTTATATCTTAGTAAACCGTTATTTTCCGATGGACAATTGTATGTCGGACATGATCAAGATGGACATTATCAAGATGTAGGAACCGAAAAAAAATTTTTCGGGAAAATATTAGCTCTCTGCCCTCTTGAAAATATGATGGTTTTTTTTACGCTATTAGTGTCAAAATTAATCGTATCAAAATTATATTAAAAAATGGAATAGAGAATATAGAGAGCGGATGCGTTGGTCGGGGGATAAATAAAAACAATTTTTATGCTAGTACTCACCCTGAAACCATACATTTTTATATTATAGGGAAAAATTGATTTAAATTTATGAGATTCTATAAATACTTTTTTGAATGACTGATTTGAATTAGACTTAAATTTTATACTTTAGTTCAAACTCTAAAACATAAAATTTATAGACAGCGTGACTGAATAGTTTATATCCAAAAAAGTAATAGTATAGTCAAAATTTACGAAGAAGAAAAAAACGCATTTGTCTGATCATTGTCATATATAATCCATCAGAAAATAAAAATCTATCTGATGGTATTATTTCAAGAAGTTGTAGCTGTAAGCTAACTCTCCCGTACTCCCCCGCGCCTTCCTGCAGCTGTCCGCAGCTCCCCCGAAGCCTCTTCGTGTTACACTATCTCTTAAGTGCATTATATCAAATTAAAATGTTCATATTACTAACACTTTACACTAAGTCTCTATTTTATATAACGTGCATTTTTTAATTCTTTGACAATTCAAACAGTATTCTACACAATGTATTACTCTTTTTTTTAAGGGGCGAGGAGAAAAAATCTTTTTGATTGTTTCTAGCTTAGAATAAGCACGTTAGAGAAATTTGATTTTTCAAACTTTTTGTTCTTTGAAGGCTTCAAAGACAAAAATCATATTTTTTGAATTTAAATATTTTGAGCTGGAAAAAATCGATTCATAAAGTCCAAGTGATATGCCGTTCAATGGTATGATTTAGAAATCTAGAAAAAATACTCAAGTCGTCAAAATAATCGGACAAAGATAAATTTAAAAAATTCAATGCTATTTAAATAGGCAAACAAGATGTGTCTGGTGGCATGCGTTATCTCTAAATTTTTTTGGTTTCTACGCAATGGATTTTCATTCTTAAATACAACAAAGGGTTTAAAAAAGGTAGATGATCCTAAACTAGAATTTTCTGAATAACGGACGCCCTAATATATATCTACCTATATTATACAGTTATGTGTGTGGAGCATTCCACAAAACCCCCTCACCATCCTCCTTATAGCCCCCCCCCCTCCCAAACAAAATAAGGGTTTATCCTATCGTTTTCTCCGTTATTTCTACTTGAAATGGTTTTCACCCTATCTTCCACCCACACAATTTTGTTGGCCCGCCCGCCACCAACCCTTAAGGAAAATTTGTTTGTCATTGCGAGATTTTAATTCAAAAAAATCTGGATTGAGCCTTGCAACCCTCCCCCCCCAAAAAGATTTGTCTGCCCCTCCATGGCCCCCTGATCCCCCCCCCCCACACACCCTTATATTTATTTTATAACAAACTACAAACTTACTTATATGTAAAATCAAATATAAAATAAAAATTCGTGTATTTATATTCATTTTTAAAAACTATTTTTACAGTGTCTTATATGTTCTCAAAAATTATAAATTAAAAATTAAAATTAATGCAATAATAATTAGTATTTTTTCAATAATATAAGATGAATTTGGGAATAATGCATAATACAAAATTATTAATTCGTATAAATTTTCAAAAAATAAATTTTTGATTGTATTTTTCTCTATATTTAAGTATGGTGATAATTAAAATTTCTTTCTCTTTGTGAAATACTTCATCTATTCCCCTTTTTGTTTTTATTTGTATCCTATATATATCATAGATTTTTGTGAATAAAAAGATTTTAATTTATCTATTTCAACTGCCGAAGAGGCAAATAGATAGGCTTTATACTTCCTAATGATTCTTAGTTATAAAACAAAATCAATTTTGTCATATTTTTCATGTTAATTTAATTTTTTCATTTATAATTGAGTAGAAAGTACTTGGTGATCTGACTTTTTTTTAGCATAGTTTCAAAGAAGCTATGTAAAATTTTCAGTTAATGCATGTATTTATATAACATGATATAAATGCGTGTATTAATTAAAACTTACCATGGTCGGAAAATAATAATAATAATCGTCGATGTCTCAATACTCAATATCAGTAGACCCAAATGAAGACACAAAACTGTACGCTAACATGTATTTTTAAGTATACCGTTTGATGTCTCCGTTAAAACCGCTGCTTTCAGTAGCCCTATTGAACGACGAAGAGACAGACCCCCCTAGAAGTCAACTTCAAAAAAACAATAAAATACTTAATTCAGGCATAAATTTATATTATGACTCTTTACTCTAGGAACCCGTCTGTCTTCTACCTAAGCCTACTTTGTATAAGTATAATAAAATACTTATTTACATAGACGTAGAAAAAATCGTTATGTACTATTTTATAAATCGGGGCACAAAATATACAAAAACTTAATCATATTCAAATCAATTTAGTTAAAAAAGTGATAAAACTTTTTCTTTTTAAAATAAAATATAAAATACAACTATTGTATCTTGTAAAATTTTAGCAACATATTTTTCAACAAGACAGTTTCATTAAAAAAACGATAACACATCATGCAATGCAATATAATCCAATAATAAAATACTAATTATTGTGAACTTTTTTCTTTCTATAAAAAAGGCATGAAATTGCTAATCATGAATTAATAATGTTTCTTGAAAAATTTATTTCTGAACAATATTTCTTATTTCTTACTCATTTTCTCTATCGATTAAAATAAATATTTCATTATTATTTTTGCATCTTAATAATGCAACGAAACGACCGTGAGAAAATGAATGTTTTTTTAAGTTTAAACATATTTTCTCAAAACTTTGACCTTAAAATTTATTTATTGTCATAGCGAATCCTAAAACTAAAGTAAATTAATTTATGTGTAAAATAAGACGCAATAAAGATGTAATACCTGTATCTAAGGTTATTTGTGCTAAAAAACTTTATTTTTAATTTTTTCTTCAGTTATTATTTCACCTTCAATATTGTATTTTAATAATTTAGTGATTTTCTATCGTCTCTCATTGCAGAAATCATCACAAATACTCAAAGTTTTTATTAACAATAATTGTTCCAATTTTAAAATAAGTTTATTAGGAGGTAGGGCTTCATAAATACGGTCTAAAATTTTAATTAGAAAATGATTATAAATAGTATCATCAGATTAATCCATACCTTTTTATGATGCACGATCGATGCTTTAATCAGTCTATATCTTTCCTTGTATTCAAATCAAAATTTTATTGATTAAAAATACTTTTATTCTTTATAAGAAGTTAAAATAACACTATTCATTGAACTACTATCTTTTTTAATAAATATTTTCGAACATACATCTTTTGTAGTCCATTTTTTAGGAACTCTAAATGTTTCAGCTTTCTCTTTCCTATATTTACAAGTAATTTTAAAAATTTCTTATCACTACAATGTATGTTAGCATTTAATTTTGAAATTTAGAAGATATTTTAAGGCAATAAACATCTTATAGTCTCTTGCATTGCAGTGCTTCTATTATTTTTTTTTACCACGGAAAGGATTGGACGAAATTTCCCTCCTAAAATCATAAATTTATCCCCGAAATATACTTCCGTATCAGATAGGTTTCTCAACGTCCTATCAACTATTTCCAAAGCTTTTTTTGCAATTATATAACCCTCATCCAAAACATTTAAGTCTATTCCTCTTTTTTTTCTTCAGTCTAAATTTCTACCAATTCGTTCTCAATACTATAAGTCCAAAGGTAAACGAAAATGACTGTTCATTTCTTTTGGAAGCAATACGGACGCTATACTAGTCCAAGCCATTAACGAAATCCTTTTATGTTTGGAAATGAAGCAATAAATTATTGTTTTATTTGAAAAAGTTTTTCCTGAAACTCAAGGACTATTTATGAAGTGAATTTATTTTTTGTAAATTATATCAAAAATATTCTTTTGATCAGTATTTAACTGGATGCACATTGAATCCAACGTATTTTCATAGAAATCAATTTCCTCGGTGTTGTCATTTTGTTCTATGTTCATTTGTCGTGTAAAGAGTAAATTAAAAGATTCACATGATTTACCTTGAGATTAAAAAATTAAATTTATACGTAAAAGACCCTGATGTTTTTTTCAAAGATATAACACTGTGTAAAATACTTTTCATATTTATTTAAAATATTGTTACCAAAAATATTCTCTAAAAGTAAAACCCAGGCAAAAAATTATCTTAATTGATATGGTAACATGACGGCATTTGCTTGTTCATAAATATCATTACTTTGATTGTCATATTAAAATTTAAAATAACAATATAGAAGAATCATTGAATGTTTTAGAATTAGTTTCGTTATATCTCTTCGTCTTTACCATGGAACGTGATGGTTTAAAATCAGAAAAGTTTCGTCAAAGGGAAAAAAATAACCAGCAATTTTATTACAGATCTTCGAGGGAAAAACGTATATTTTTTCGTTGTAACTTTGAAAATTATCGTTTAAAGCTAGGGTGTTCTCAAAAAAATTGTAGATCTCAACAAAATACAACTTTTGTCTGCAGTACGCTTTTCTCTAGGAAGTCAATAAAATACCCTAGGTCGCAAAAATAACTGAAAATGAATTCCAAAACCGTTTTTCACCCATAACAAGAAGAAATTTCCATTTTATAACGAAGTCTTAAATACAAAAGTTGTAGATCGTAAAAAAATTCAACTCTTTCGTGTCAAACGTCTTCAAAAAGTACCGGGACGGCCGAATAGCTCAGAACAGAGACCGAGAATCAAAAAATGTCTTATACAAAAGTTGTGGATTTATGACCAGAGAATTTTTTGGTGACCTTTTTTATGACCCAAAAGTTCGCTTGGACGGTCACAGGACGGTCAACTTTTAGTTTTCTAATGGAAACCCCCATTTTTTTGTTTTGGCATGCGGAAGAGCATTAAATTTTACGTTAAAATACACTTAAAGTCAGAGAGTTGAAATGAACCTAGATGGTCATGTGACGGTCACAATACTTTTTTTCATCATAGATTCGTGAGATACGTAATAAATGATTTTTTCTTTCATTCTCCTGATTTAATTTTAACCATTTCAATAGGAATTACCTTCTTTATGACCCCAAAGTTCGTTTGGACGGTCACGTGACGGTCAACTTTTAGTTTTCTAATAGAAACCCCATTTTTTTGTTTTCGCATTCGGAAGAGCATTAAATTTTA
>JAPYYV010012202.1:0-16191 GCA_030522625.1 Copidosoma aretas | reverse complement strand
GCTCAAAAGTCATATGCGATTTGTGTCCATCCACAAACATAACAACTGGTCGTTTTTTCCCCATTTTTCTCAACCATGGCTCAAAAGCATTAGCCATCCACTCAAAAAAATTTTGAGCTGTCATATAACCATTGTCACTGTACCCAAAAACATAGTCACCTCGTGCAAATTTTGCAGCCTCCTGTGGTAATGACTGTCCTTTAAAAAGAATGAAAGGTGGAGCCAGTTCACCAACAGCATTTGCTGTGATAAGCACACTAACATTTTCTTTTTCATTGTTATCGACAACTTTATAAACGTTCTTGCAACCTTTTGGTGCTAACACAGTGAGTGGATGAGGATTGAGAGAAACTCCTAAAAAGTAATAGTACATATTTGTGAAAAAATTTTTGTCTGACAAGATGCTTACAATGTAAAATTGTACTCTTACCTGTCTCATCAGTGTTGAAGATACGATCAGCTTCAATGTCCAAAAGAATTTCTTCCACAAAATAATCATGTATATCAGAGTACCATTTTCTGAGACCTTCTTCTGTTACATTTGCTTTGTTAAGGGTTACTGTCTCAGATACCCTTGTGACTATTTTTGGGTGTCTTTTCATGCATAGATTGAACCATTTTCTGCCAAGTGTATTATCAATAAATGGATTTGGTTTGCCAAGATTCACAAATACTCTTCACAGTTTCAATCAACTCAAATTTAGATACAGAAAAACCTTTTCTGACGGCTTCAAAAATCCACTCTTCCAACTCATTTTCTTGTTGTGGTGTAAAGACAGAACCAACTCCTGGCTTAGTGTCTGAATATTTTTTCTTCATTTTGTCTCTGAGGGTGTTTGAAGGAATGCCATACTTAGCTGACACGGTGTTGGTGGTATTTGTTCCTTTCTTGATCTCATCTAGAGCTTGTGCGACACTTTCTTTTGAATAATTCATTCTGGTTTTTTTATCAATCACTTTTGAATTTCACAATTGACTTGGCGTTTTTTTCTTAGCTTTCGATTTTCTATCTTTATCTGCTTTTGACACTTTCATCGTGATTTATGTGATGATATCAATATACAGTTGCAAACAAAAATTTAGGTTATAGTCAAATCTGCCGTCAAACGGTGAACGGGGTCCAGTATTAGGAACGCGTACGGTAGATGGGGTCCTGTAATGAGAACGGCGGTACGGTAATAGGAACACGACTTTTATCTAATGTTTTTTTATAAAATCATTTTTTATTTACTGAGCCAATACTTAGTATCAAACTGTCTTACAATCGTATTAACAAAATAGAGTGAATTTACGGGTGTACGGTAGATGGTACGTTTACCCCTACATTACTTATGAAAATTTCAGTTTAGGTTGAAGTACGTGGTATATTCGCATTTGGGGTGACTCTTTTACTTTTGTGGTAATGTGTTAACAAACGCTGTAACATAAACTTTTTCTTGTTAGATGTAGAATTTTTTTATTTTCAAATTACTGTACAATTTTGAAATTTTAAAAACCGTGCATTAATGCACGCTGATCTAGTGATAATTTCATCAACCAATGCAGAATGTAACTTTAAAATGAAATAATTTTTAAAAAAAACGCTATTTTATACCTACATAGACCTAAATTATTTTTTAAACAATACAAATAATATTACTTAAGTACTGGGACGTTTTTCTTAAAAAATATCTTAATAATGTTTGATGTCCTTATTTCGGTACTCTTGTGCTTTTTCAAAAAAAGAGTTAATGGGCAGTTCAAATTCATTCCTAAATAAGTGACCATGACTAATTCGATGTGAATAAATGGGGGTAAGCAGTACCAACTGTATTTTTAACGTATAACTTATACTTTTTGGAATAATAATCGTTAAATTTTTAACATCAATATCGCAGCATGATGTTACAGCTTACATTATTGTTATGAAACTTTGTTAAAGCGACAAGACAAAACCTGTGGATATGATTAGCATTTTACATAAAAGTTCGTCATTTTGCTGCACGAATTAATTGCTCTTGATTCATTTTAACTGTACTTATAAGTCATAAATACTTTTAACAAATAACGAAATTGCAGTCAGTGAAAATAGTTCGAGCTTAAAACAAAAGGATGAGATTCTCTCCAAGCACAATTACTATACCTGTTATTACTGATACTTTCATTGGATTGCAGAAAAAAGTTTCCGCTCAATGAACATCATTGGTATTGCCAAATCCTTGATGAGGACAATCATTTTCAATTGATAGTTCTTTGTAAATTTCCTCTTAAATCATTTTCATTTTTTCTTAGACGATATTCTTGTTTGTTTTATTTTTAATCTACACGGAAAATATATGATCATTACATGATAATCGGAAAATAGTAAATCAGACTGCATCTTTATTGATTGTTGTAAATTGAAAATAAATTTTAGCATTCGGCTTTATGGGGGTTCAGAAAATTAATAAAAGTGTCTAAAATAACATAAAACTGAACATTTATTTATAATCTCGAGATACACTATTATACCAAATAAGAGATACAAATAACATAGCAAATATTACAGAAAAAGTTGTGTGGCGATCACATTTTCAACAAAGTCTCTGATTAAGAACATTATATTATCAACGTTTTTTTAAAAAAAAGAGTACAAATACTCTTACATCAATATTACCATGCTAAACTGTTTCAAGAACGTGTTTTTTTTTTTTTTTTTATAAATACCACCTACTCGCGTAGTGTATTTTGGTACAGTCAGTTGTTTACTTGGAACTAAACCTTAATACTAAGTCGGTGTCATGGATTGTATTTCAATAGAAGCCATCAGGATTAATCTGAGCGCCCCAACCGGGAATCGAACATACAACCCCTAAACTGTGTTGTGTCGAACTAGCATGTTAACCACCGAGCCAACAACGAGCTCAACAAGAAACTCCCTGTGACTATGAGAAGACTGCTAATTAAAAACAAAAAGTCCACGTGGTCAATACGAAGCTATTGTAATAAATGATGAAGCCAGCATTTAGTTTTGCTAAATTCATAACGAAAGATGTTTGCTATCTACTTATCTTTTAAAAAAATACAAAGATACGTCAGTTAATGTACTCTGTAAATTTATGTGTACAGTTCAAAGAGCTGAAACTTGGTAAGCAGCTAATTAACCTATCCAAAAAATTTCATCACTGACTTTTGTCAATCAAATTTCTGTTTTTTCAAAATGTAAGTCATAGTTAAGTTCAAATAAATCTTTACATATCTTAACTTCAAGCGAAAGTCATGGGGAAGTAGATATCTTCAAGATAATAATGGATCTTTTAAAAGTATTTCGTGTATTCTAGTAAGGCACTATTAAGTAAAAAATTATTTTTCACTGTAGTCGCGTCTCTGAATTTAGAGTCACTGCCAGGCCGTTACAAATTTTTTTTTTGTAAACTTAATGCGATTAAAAAAAAAGTGTTATGAGAAATAAATTTTTTGCAAACTTAGAAAAAGAATCATTTTTAATGCCTTGAAAAAAACTCTTGCAATTTAAGTCAATTCTTTTTGTATGCACAAGTACTTGGGTAGAATATATAAATTAAGCGTTTATGACAACGATGACTATTCATAGCTTTATCACGAATGTGTGAAATCGTTATTTGATATCTAATACTTACTCACCACGCCAAAACATCTTGTCTAGGGTATGGCATAACAATGTAAAAAGTACTGTTTTGATTTCAAGTTTTACGTGATTATAAGGTGCTATGAGAGACATGAATGTTTGTAACAGCGAAATTAGTGATTCCAGAAGTGAAAATTTTAAGTTCAAAACCATCTCTAGAGGTGCTCCCAAATTTTGGCGGTAGCACTGATCCAGTTGACGCGTTTTGACCCATATATATATATATGAAAATGTACCATAAGGATAACATCTATTATTTATAAGCGATGATTAACACTTTTTTGTATAGTTTTATCAACGTAAAATTCAAACAATTGAACAAATGTTAAAAAACGTTTTGAAACATGATAAAAAAAGTGGATGTTACAGATTATTGTAATAAAATAAAATTTTAGCTCAGTTAAAATATAACACCTAAAAGAAGTAGATCACCTTATTAACTGTATAATTACCAAGACATAAAATGCTTAAGAAGAATTTCGGGTATTAGGATTTTCGAGGTCATAATCACAAATCTGCTGTATGATTTTCGAAATTTATTATAGCAGGTTCAATATTCGTACAAATTCATACAAATTTGTACATCACAGTCTTGAGTGTCACTGATTATTACATCAAATTGGAATATGTCAAAACAACGATAATAATATTAACTTGTGAGTATTGAGCAGGTCAAAAAACTATATATATATATATATATATATATATATATATATATATACTCGTATATTAGGGTGGTCGTTGATTTTTTAGTTTTTTTTTTTTCATTTAAGCCGGGTGAAAATCAGTTCGAAGTATCTAAAAACTTTTGCGGAAATTAAACTTAGTGCTTACCCTTTTTAGCGTGCCGCAAGGATCAGAAAGTATCTTGTGGGATTCACATAGTAAAAACCACTGTAATTATTTATAATGCAAAATTAACTTAAAAAACGATCATATTTTATGACCGCAAGTATATATTTCTATGTAATTTTGCCTTTTGAATCTAATGGAACTATTATTTTTGGTATATTCGTGAAGTAAAAAAATTAAGAGCAAAAACTTACGAAAAACGCCAAAATAATAAAAAAAGAGGTAAAAAGACGAAATACTTCATCACCATGATAGCACCTGGCTCTATGGAGAAAATAACATATTATTTTTCGAAAGTTAAGGTGTAAACTTACAATTAAACGTCTGGTTAGAGTCTGCACGTGCTTCTGAGCCGGAATTATGATCATTTGAAGTGATAAGCAAAACTCAGGAAGATATCTGGCAGAAGGCAACTTTTTGGTACTTTTAGCCTTGATTTTAAAACGTCAGTTGTTTTGGCTTCGTATTATTCGCACACTTAAGCCAGGATGGAAATAAAAGGTTAGCATTTTTAGCTTTATCATGCAGATTTTTAAAGTTTTTTTTATATTTATATGGAGAATAAGATTTTCTGACTTCGTAGCGAAATGATAAATTCATTGTGCAGATATGCACTTTTTGCATCCGTTTCAGCAGCCAAATTAAGTTTTTAATCATAAATGTATGAATTTTACCAATTGTTCAGGCTTGTATGGAAATGATGTTAGAATTATCAATTTAGAATAATCCAGATAAATAGTGTAATTTTCAAGATTTTGTTTGAAAAAAAATTAGCTTTTCAATATTTTACGAGTTGCACCTATTTTTTCTTTAATTATTTTTACACTGTAAACGTTGATTGTCATATCGTTTCTATAATCTGAAAGAAGGTGAAAGGAGTGTATAATTTTCATATGTGTTGATAAGATACAATTTTTGCTTCACGTTGAAAATGAGTTTTTAGAAAATTTGTTATTCATTGTAATGAAATGTTGAAGTATTTTATTAATATTTAGAAATCGGAGAAGCTTTATTACAGGCCGGGAATAAACTACGATGATCTTTTATTATTTTATTATTGGCATCAGATACTGTCGCTGTTGCTCATGTTTTCTTAATATTTTATTGAAATCATTCATCAATTTGACTCTATGCAATATCATCCGACAACTTTTAAGTTCTGAACAATCTTAAGGGGATTGAAGACTCATGTTCTTGGCCTAATACTCGGACCAAAAACTTATTGAATATAAAGGTTATTTAATAAAATAAAAAATCAGAGGCACTAGATGCAACCTTCTATCTATTGCCTCTAATTTTTAGTTTTATTAAATTACCTTTATGTTCAATACGTTATTGGTCCGAATATTAGGCCAAGAATGCGAGTCTCCAATCCCCTTAAAGCCCTTAAAATAATTCCTGTCCCTACGTCATTTGGACGGATGAAAAATTGTAATGATTTTTCACACAGAAAATCATAAATACTTGATTTAGCTAAATCACTAACAAAGTTTTTATTTGCAAGGGTACGTTTCTTGCATCCAAATTTACTGCTGTATGATTTCAAAGCATCAATCATTTTTCGTATTTCTTCGATTGGAATATTCGTATAAAAAATGATAGAGCTGCTGACTCCGGTGTTAAGTAATGTAAATGCCTATTGAATTTTCTCACAACCTTCGTAGATATATTGTCATCAATAGTCTTGTAATTATATAAATCTTTCAGGAAATCGGTATCTTGGCGTGGTGCTTTTGCAGCAAGTGGAACTTTAAACCAAACTTTAACGTAAACGCTAATGATAAATATAGAAACGTCTCTAAATTTTATGTAATCATCCTTCTTATCTTTTCAGAAATTTTTTCGAAATATAAAATTTTTTAAACTATAAAGGCTTTTGCCATCCACCTAGAATGATGTACTAGGCCGGGTGAATAAAATCTATAATTTTTGTATGATTTCCCACCAAGAAAAACAATCATTAGTTTCCGAAATTCTTGATAGTAATTTCGGATCTGTTTTTTTTTTTTTTATATACTTCTAGAGAGAAATTCAAAATTTTCTCTTTAACATCCTGTATGATTTTCCAAAAATCTTCGAACTCGTTAAAAATTTGAGTGTCAGGTCCAGATGTTTTCCCAAATTTTTCTTCAAAAATACATCTGAAGATCAAATTATAAATATGATGCCTGCACATTAAATAAAGAAGCTATTTATCCATGAACTGCTCTAATAGTGTGCAAGCACCATTAAGACGACCAGTATTACTTGGTGTAGAATCACAGCACTTGAATGTTATCTGGTAGAGACCAGTCAATTAGATTTGTAAATACAGCTTTACTTTGATTTCTTCCAGAACTCGATTATTGAAATTATTAGGAGCTGATTACCTGTATGATTTGTAATTATGATAACTGATCTATCCGTGATGTCTGTACAAGCGAGGCCTGCAAGTAACTTTCTATCCCAGTATACAGTATTTTCTGTGTTAGAAAACAGTTGTGGAACACGTTCATTTATATCCTTGTACCGGCCTATGCGATATTTTTGTCGAGTATCGTTAATTGATGTAGCATTATGAATCAAGTAACGGGTGTTAATTTTTGGAGCTTCTGCAGTGGCCATCAATGAGTGGATTGCATCCCTCTTGCTCTTACTCTTATCTAATACGTTGTCAAGCTTTTGAGTAATAACAAATTCTGTGCCTCTTCTTTTCTGTGAAGGCATGTATGGAGATGGCTAAGACTCTGACTCCGGTCCAATCAATTCATCATGCTCCACTAAAATTAAAGAATTACAGATTTTCAATTCTGAGCTAATAAAATTCATAAAATTTTCGAATAGCAGTAAAATATTTGATAATTTTAAATAAATATTATAATTAATTATAAATAGTTTTTTATGATCAAAGAAGTGATTTTGATACTGGAATTTAGAAAAAAATATTTTAATGCAAGTATTTTCTCTGCTAATGGATGGATTCGACAGTGCAAATTATACTTAATATTGCAATTTTTTTTTTTTTTATTCCAGTTTTTAACGATTTTTAGCTAATCCAAATACTTTTGGACTTTATTAATACTGTTGATTGATTATAAACAAATTCTTTCTGTTCTATGTATTAAATTATACCTGAACTTAAAGAAAAGTGAAACACAATTTTATCAAGTTGTCGCAAAAAATGTAAATAAATTTTAAAATTTTGCGATCAGTTTGCTTTCATAAAGACATTCCAGACATGTTACAGAGCCAACAGTTACAATTTACATTGACAAATAATTAAGAAATACTTCTTAAAAAATATCGTGCAGGAAATAACAATGTATTTAGTTCTAGAACGGATTTTATAGTGTTAATGAACAAATGAGCTCATGAAAGCCCAATTCGCTATTTTTGGGGGTATTCCAAATCTCAGATTGTCTGGTAACTAGAACGATAAAATTTCACAGGTAGATTGGTTGGTACTATCAAAATACAAATGCATAATTATTTTTTAGCTTTCTAGTTATTATACAAGCTAAGATATTCAGTACTACCAAAAATCACCAAACAGGGCTTCGATGAGCTCATTTTTTAACTACAAAATATTTCTTAGAAGTCACTGGACCAGCATCCTTTGTTCAATTTTTTCCGAACTATTTCTAAATTAGTTCTCACTGTAAATCTATAACTTTTGCACCTCAAACATGAATGAAATGATTTTAGCAAAGCAACCCCATCCTTTTAATCTGTTTTCATTTTCGGTTTTTGTCTATACAAAGAACTGACAAATTTCCTCTAATCTTCTTTCCTGGTAACAAATAAAAAAATGTTAATGTATTCTTAATAATATTTACAGAGATACGAATGTTTAGGGTTAAGTTTGGATGAAGTATTGTAAGGAATTAAGATTATCATAAATAGTAAGTTTTTTTCTTGAACTTTCACGTTTGATCTGTTCGCAGTCACTAATAAATCTATAATTTCAGATTTATCAAAGATTTTTTACTCATCTTTGAATACATACACAGAGATTATGTCAACTGTATGATAAGATTTAAAACAAGAGATGCATAATATTTACCTCTTTTTTGTAGTAAAAACCGTTTATCAGATTTATCTGTCATAACTAGAAGAGCATGTGTGCCTTGACAATGTTAAATAATTCATTTGAGCTATCTTCATACGCTTATTCTCCATCCATCATATTCAGAGTTGCTTTTAACAACACATTTTTAAGCTTCTCGAGACGGAGTGTGAGCTTTTTTCCAAAAAATTATGCATTTATCTATTGCTAATTGTGCGCTTTCATGGACATTATTTTTTAGTATCCAAATGTTATAAAATAATACTACTAGTACTTGTTTGATCGATAGTAAACTGTTGTTTAGAACTATTTAATTACATATGACTCCAATATGTTCGATAGCTAGAGGCTCTGGTAACTTCGCGCCCTAAGCTTGGCGCCGGCGCGCACAAGCGGACCAACCCGCAGTCTTGTACCGCCTAGGTACTAGCATCGAGACTAAGCGACACTCTCTCCCCGTTCGGCCTCCGAGAATAACACCTCGTGCGCATCTGCTCTCTCGTATAATCACTAAAACAAGGTTACGTTGTTTTAACTCGCGGGTATTCATTTATTCAGCACCCCCAAGCTCCGCATTTCCCACATAACAGAGAGTTGTAGATAACCCGACCCCTAACTTTTTGGCGCTCGACATGGATGCATGAGTTGTGCACGACAGAAAAAAAAGTAAAGTGTTTTACGTTTTTGTCGTCGGGAAGCACCCATAGTGCAGTGCGTTGAAAATAAAAAGAATTAACGTGAGTGAAACAAACAGTGAATAGCAGGATACGCGTGAAGGATGATTGCTGAAACGAGCAACGAAAAGCGGACGACCGTGGCGATTGATTGGAGGTGCTAATGGCATCGCATCCATGGACTCCAGTAAAATTGTGTAAATTGTCTTACCATCGAGGTAAAGCATAAAATATATAAGTAAAAAAAAATGCAGGGAGAAAATATTTTAATCGAGGAAGTTACGGCAATGGAAGACGAAAGGTGGAAAAATGCGAAAGTTATAACGGACGACAAAGTATGGCTAAAATTTTGTCACGACCCCGAGGTGGTAAGAGAATTAGGTAAGGTGAATAGAAAGACCGAAAGACAAGAGACTTGGTAGAAAAGATCCTTAGAGGCATGAAAACAGTCATCAGATCAGATGCGGGAGATGCTTACGGGACCACACAGAGACGGCATAGCACTCAAATTGAGACTACAACAAATAAGCAAGTTGTAGTCAGAAGATATAGATACAAACAGGCTGTACAAGATAACATAAGAAGAGAAATCCCAAAATTAATAGATTTGGACGTGATAGAATCGTCAACTTCTCCGTATAATTCAAATAAATAGATAGTGCCTAAACCACCGGGACTGAATGGCGAGAAGAGGTGACGATTGGTTACGGATTTCAAGCAGCTAAACGAAATAACAGTGGGAAGCTGTTAGGGTACCCTTTCAAAGCGACATATTGGAGCACTTAGCGGCTGCTAAGTACATTACAGTAGTCGACTTGAAGAGTGGCTTTCATTAAATTAAAATTCAGGAAGAGGACGCACACAAAACAGCGTTTTCGGGACCCGACGGCCACTACCAATATAGATGAATGCCGATAGGATGCTCTGAGTCATCAAACACCTTTATGAGGGCTATAACACTAGCTCTAGCGGATCTACAAGGAAAAGAAATCAAGGTGTACATGGATGACATCATGTTATTTGCAGCAACACTCGAAGAGCACGAGGAATGTTTTAAGAGATTAGTGGAAAGACTAGCAAAGGAAGACATGACCATAGAACCAAAGAAATGTCAATTCCTGAAGAAAGAAGCAAAAGTTATTGGTCATATGGTTTGTAATGGTAAAGTAAAGACAGACCCAAAAAGATCAAGGCGACAAGAAAATACCCTAGACCGACGAATACAAGAAAGATAAAGCAGTTTCTGGAATTTACCGGGTATTACAAGAAATTTATAAAAGACTACGCAAAGAAAGCGCGACCATTATCAAAGCTAACAAAAAAAGACACGGGACTTAAGTGGGATGAAGAACAAGAGGAAGCCTTTAAGACACTTGTCGACGCTTTATGTTCGGAACCCGTGTTGACAGCGCCTAACTTAACTAAACCTTTTATCGTTACGACTGACGCGTCAGACTATGCTATCGGCGCAATTCTCAGTTAGGGAGAAACAGGTTAAGACAGGTCATATGGATACGCATCACCATTCCTTAAAGGTAGTGAACTCAGGTATCCAACTTACGATAAAGCGCTGCTGGCGGTAGTGTTTGCAAAAGAGCAGTTAAGACCTTATTTATACGGTGAAAACTTCACGGTGATAACGGACCACAAACCATTGAAGCGTTTTCACTAGTCCAAAAAGGCGGACATTCGCTTCAATAGGCTGAAAGCAGAGTAACGAGGGTATGATTTCGATATCGTTTACCGTCCAGGTACCCCAAACAACGCACCGGACGCACTTTCGAGCAATACAGTTATGAAAAAAGGCAAAAAGAACGCGGAACTACCGCGTGCAGAGCTGTATCAAATAGCAGATCAACAAGATAAAGAGGAGGGGTTAATGATTGATGGTCCACCAGCTCGTATATTTAAAATTAGAACAAAAGCAAGAGTACAAGTGGACGGTAAGTTAAAGAAGGAAAGAATAGAATACAATTCAGGTTTGTCAGACGAAAAAACGGACTTGAGAAAACGTAGGGATGGAAAGTGTTCGGAGGAGAAAGAAATAACGGACAAAAATCAACAAGTGGAAGAGGAAATCTTAACGCAAGGACCAATGAACGAAAAATTAGGACACATGAAAAAGGTAAAGAGATGGATAAAAGGAGTACAAAAAACAAGTACATCCTACAAAGTGATAGCACAGCAAACAATACTTAAACAGAGAAAGAAAAGACAAAAGCAGCTAGACACACTAAACAGACTAAGACCAAAATTTTCCATCACCCCAAAAACGACCACACAGAGCAAGGAGACAATATCAGTCAACGGATGGAGGCAGTCAGAAGGGCCCTAATACAGGATGGATGAAGATAACAATGAAGGTAGACATTCAAGAAATTGTAGTGCTCTAGGTGATCGAATAACCAGACAAGAGAGCCCAAAAGCGTCGAATGATTTTGCTGGCATTCTGGAGGGTGAGGGTGATAGGGTTAAAACAAAAGTTTTCATCGACATGAGGAGCAGAAAGGTATGTGACAAGCCAGGAGTCAGGATTGATGTGTGGGAAGTAGGGGATAGTGGTTGCAACGTAGGCAAAGACGATAACCAACCTAAGGAACAGGAGGGAAAAGCAAATGAAGAGGATGTGAAAACGGAGAACAAGAGTGAGAAAGAGAAAAATGGGAGTAAGACCAGTAGCGAGGGAGCCAACCTTTCGTGAGATGATCAAGGAGAAATACTATCTTTGAATAGCGAGAAAACCCCCATGGCATCAGTTGATTTTAGCAATGACGATCTAAGAGAAAAGAGCACATACATTTTAAACGAAGCGCTTACCGAGCAGAAGCACGGATCAGACGAAAATTGTGCAGAGCCTTGAAAAGAGTGCCAGATAGTAGATGTTAGAGGCAATGGTAACAGCCTGTTTTACAGCCTCAAGATGTTATTAAATTTAGATTCGACAGCAAAACAGTTAAGACAATTCTTGCTGCATTCGAAACATGTTGATGACTGCATCGATCCACAAAACACTAGGAAGATTTTAGGATAAAACTATAAGTCAGGGGATGGGTAGTGTATTCTTGTTTTTTCCTAGGAATTCAAAAAGGACATCTGTGTGCACTATATGTATAGGGGTAGACCGCCAATGTGTCAACATCATACGGGGATGAAAGGAGCAGAATACGAGATTATGCTGTATGAGCCAAAACATTATAAATCGCTCTGCGAAAAACGGCAAAAACGCTATAAGCCAATAAACAAGTTGTATAAAAGTAAAAATGAGGATAGTGTAGGAGTTCGGGATGCAAGAAGAGCAACACTAAGAAAAAGAAGGGAAAACAGGTTTTTAAATACGAGGCAGAAAACAAAAGGGGAGATCAGAAAAAGAACAATGGAAAAGAACAATACCGATCACGAGACAAGCGAGAAATCGGATTTTGAATCAAGGGAGGAACAATTTCCAGAAAAACGCGATCTTCCGCCACCCCCACCGGAACCACCGGATGAGCCACGTTCAGTAGTTGAGCTAGAACAATCGGAGATACCTGGCAATCAAATAGACGATGGGATCGTCGTAATGGAAAAAGATGGGAGAACGTCAAAGATTTGCCGAACGATAATGTAGGACATAGTGGTGATGACACTACAGATTACAACGAAGTTAGCTCAACCATACCTGGTCTAGGAAAATACAGAGCATGCAGGACACGGCTATTAATACCAAGACCGCCCTTTTCATTCAGTGGGTATCATACGAGACCTTGCAATATTAAGCGCAGCACAGTGGGATTACTTTGTGAAACAGTTCGAAAAAATCTTCGAAAATGTAAATGTATCAGCAGTGTTATATTTAAATAACTCAACAGTACCACCGGCAGAACAGCGGTTCGAGGTGCTAAAAGAATATTACGAATCATCCATGTGAGACCACAGGGGCCAGAACCAAACGTACAACAAAGTCACGAAGGATTATTATTGGAAGAGCATGCGACCAGATGTGCGTCAGTTTGTGTTGGGTTGTGAATCATGCCAATTAAAGAAGCTTATTAGGGTAAAAACAAGACAGGCGCTTGTTATAACAGATACGCCAAGTAAACCGTTTGAAAAAATATCGATAGATTTTTATGGCCCGATCAACAAACCATCTGCACATGGCAACAGCCACATATTGTCGATCTAAGATTGGCTTACAAAGTATATAATTTTGATACCAGTAAAGAAAGCGACTACTTTAGAAGCAGCTAATGCTCTTTTGGACAGAGTAATACCATACTTTGGCGCACCAGTAAAAATTTTGTCCGATAGAGGCGCACACTTTCAAAACAAATTATCGGAGCAGTTTGCAAGAGACAAAATGGGCACTACAGCATTTCACCCACAAAGTAATGGCGCAGTAGAACGAATGCACCATACTTTAACGGAGTATCTGAAGGCATACGTAGAGGAAGACGAACATTGGGACGAACATCTGGGGATGTGCATGTGCGCGTACGATACGACAAAACACTCAGCTATAGGTACGACACTTCAAGAGGTATTACTGGGTTACCCAGCCAGAATTTCGTCAAGTTTCAAGAAAACAACAAACGGACAAACTTATGACGAATACTTATGATGATTTGATAAAAACAATGACACGGTTAAGAACGATTGCAGCCATGAATCAAGTGCAAGCGAAGTACAGATCCAAGTATTATTATGATAAAAAGCTCAACATAAGATTTTGTCGGGAATAGATTACAAAAACCACAATATAAAGTTAAAAAATGGTGACGAGATAAGGGTAACACATGTAGATAAAATTAAGAAAGCATGCGTTATAAAAACACAATCATCGGATATAAAAGAATTTAATAATGAGATGGACGGTAGAAAATTGAAATAAGGGAGCGAACAAATAAAATTACAATAAACCAAGTAAAAGAGCTCGTAATGTCGCGAGCGAGGCCTTCGGACAGCTCGCGGAGAAAAAAAAATTTTTTGTTTAAAGTAGTCAGGATAATAATAAGGATAGGAAAGAAGCAAAGAGAGGTCAGCTATCAAAATTAATAAACTAAATAATAAACTGGATGTGTAATTTTTTCGTAAGCGTGGCCTTCGGACGGCTCAAGAGAGAAGTACACATTCAAGAGTATAAAGAACAAAATTGTTTGTTTAAAGTAGTCAGGATAATAATAAGGATAAGAAAGAAGCAAAGAGAGATCAGCTATCAAAATTAATAATAGAAATAATGAACTGTATGTGTACTTTTCTTGTAAGCGTGGCCTTCAAACGGCTGAAGAGAGAAGTACACATTCAAGAGTATAAAGATAGCAAAAAATACAAAGAATCAGCGAAGTGAGAGAAGATAAGCTACTAGAATTAATAGAAGCAATAATCAAAAGGGATGGGTCACAGGAATTCGATAATCAGGAACATGGGCTAAATGACGGAATAAAAGAAGGTACAAAATTGGCAATTATAGTCTAACGCGTACGCGAGGTACTGCAAACAAAAAAAGAATTTTCCAATTAGAGGGAGGACGCGTAAATGGCGGCGGAGATGGCGCTAGGCTCAGCAGCAAGGTTATTTGGAATTTTAAAATGGGGAGCTCTGATAATGCTTAGAGGCTTGAGAATGTTCACAGGTAGACGGGAGAGTAACCGCAGACGCATCAACATTGTGCTGGAAGATTTGTCTGGACACAGAACGGTAGCTAACGAACGAGAAGTAAGAGTGCTGTTGAGTGAGCGGGTAAAATCAAAAACCAGGAAGCAGTCAGCAAAGTCAGCAACTAAGACACGACCTTTGCAATTAGCTATGTAAATATATATATACATACAGAAACATGTGAAATTAAACCAAAAAACAATGTGAATTTGGCTGTAAGAAAACAGAGAAAAAAAAAGAAAGAAAATAATAATGATAATAGTAAACATTTTGATACCAATAATAAAAATGTGCATGGGTATAAATATTCGTAAGTAAAAATGTAATTTTTGTGTGAAGATGTAAACAGAAAATATTGTAAGTAAACATATGAAATCAAATGTAACAAAAACAAGCAAATAAATGTAAAACAGGTAGAGTCAAAGCTTGGAGAGGAACTAAAAAAAATATATTATGGAGATAGCAGCGCAAACAAGAACAAACTATGTATACACAAAGCATACATGTCTATTTACAACGCATAAACAACATGACCCAAATAAATAAACACACACACACGCGCGAATAAGTAAGGCCATCGAGGACGATGACCGCGTGACCTCGGACGTATAACGTACGATAGCTAGAGGCTCTTGTAACTTCGCGCCCTAAACTCAGCGCCGGCACGCACAAGCGGATCAACCCGCAGTCCTGTACCGCCTAGGTACTAGCATCGAGACTAAGCGACTCTCTCTCACCGTTCTGCCTTCGAGAATAACACCTCGTGCGCGTCTGCTCTCTCGTATAATCACTAATAAAAGGTCACGTTGTTTGAACTCGCGGGTATTTATTTCCTCAGCACCCCCAAGCTCCGCATTTCCCACATAACACCATATTGTCCAACTATTTAAATCACTGCTTGAACTTTACACGCTATTTACAACACTAGAGATTATAATGATTTGTATGAAAATAAATTTTTTTACAGCTATATGTTTACTGTTTTTTGCAAGCAATAAATTGAAAAGAATATTGAGATACTGCTCCTCTGACTTGTAAAACCTCTGCTCAATGTAGAACCTGTTAAATAATTACAATAAATGTTTATGGAAATATTTATCTGACTTGAAGTAGCAAATGGCAAAAAGATTAGAAAAAAGTTATGTATGATATCTACTAATTTTAAAAATAATTGTTACATACGTATTTGTTGTACATATCGTTAGGCTGGATTTATTACAATTAGCGTAGTGTCAGTTCTGATACATGGTCAGTACACTGAAAAAACTATGGACAGTGAGACGAACCATGTACGTGTGAGACAGATTCACACTCACGCAGAGATGAACTAGTAGTATCATGAATAGTGTGTTATTACGACCACA
>JAPYYV010012201.1:0-11198 GCA_030522625.1 Copidosoma aretas | reverse complement strand
TGCGATCCTAGAGCCCGGTACCAGCTGGTTCCTGCAATGCTTTATAGATAAAGCCACCATATGGTCTCTTTAGCGGTAGTAAGCTAGTATAGTCCAGCCCACCGCGTCTTTTTTATTTTTGAGACGTACAGCCATTTAAGCGGTAGTAGCCCGGTATTATTCAGGTCACCGCATTGGCCTCACCTCCCGGAGCTACCACAAGCAGCAAGGCCCCGACATCTCAGACGAGAGAATCCCACCAAGTCCTGCCGCTTCTGGGCAGGAATGTATTCACCGCCACTTACCTCTATACATGGCTAGTTGGTATGCCGTTAGTCTTGAAGCCCCCTCACCCGACCTAGGCTGCAAGCAGCACGGTCGACGACAAGGTGACGAATACCATGGAGAGGTAGCAGTAGTAGTTGTTATAGTAGTAGTAGCAGTTGTAGTAGTAGTAGTAGTAGTAGTAGTAGTAGTAGTAGTAGTAGTGGTGGTAGTGGCAGTAGTAGTAATTGTAGTAGTAGTTTGAGTTGTAGTGACAGTACATGTAGTCGAATAACCAGTAGTAGTCGGGGTGATGGTAGTAGAAGTAGTTGTAGTGTAGAAGTAGTAGTCTTAGTGGTAGTGGTAACAGTAGTTTCAGTAGTGATAGTAGTAGATGTAGTACTTGTAGTATAAGTAGTAGTAGCAGTAGTTGTTGTAGCAATAGGTCGAGCTACATTAGGACGATTTTTTTTAAAAGTACACACACTATCCAGTAAGTGTGAAGAAATTTTTTTTTGGTATGTTGATCCCTAATCCTACTTTAGCATCAGTGCAGTTGGAATCAAAAATCATAACTTGCTGATTGTTCCGTTCATATATTAAATGAAAATCGTCTTGGTGTTAATATTAACTATCATTAACAAGCTTGATGTACCGTAGTGATACCTATGCCAACCTCCTTGCTAGTAGGTAAAGTAAAACAAAAATTGTCAAACGATGTATTTTATTGATCTGGCTGTTTTACTTAAATATAGTGTACTGACATACAGTGTACGTTGACTACAAAAAGATAAAATTTGGCACACGTTAACAATGCTCCATTAAATTATTTACTTAAAAAGCTTTTTTCTTTGCTTTTCTTTAAATAAAAATTCATGTTGTTAGTCCCAGCAGAAAACGGCTTATTTTACAATAAATTATCAAATAATACATTCCAGATACTGTAAAAGCTCCAAAAATTCAAAATTATGCGCGGTAAGACCAACAAACTGATGCTTTGTAACTCTCACAAGAACTAATTTTACATTATTCCATACACTAGTTTAAAATTATAGCCTAGGGAAATTTCACCCATTTATGAGATTATTGTTTCTATAATGGCTAGAGATCGCAAATTCGGTATGCAGTTATGTTTGGTTATACTACAACTATGTACTAAATTATAGATCTCTAGCCACCATATTAGCTTAGATCTCAAAAGTGGGTGAAATCCATCGACAGGGATCATAATTTTAGAAAAACTGAAAACCAATGAATACATGATCCAGCGCATTAGAGTGGTTTTCATTAAAAAGTAAGTCATTGAAGTTTTCATCAAAGATAAAGAAACATGTAATTTTGTATTTTATTGAGTCTAACGATTGTTGAAATACTCACATTATCACTTGATTTGTATTCTCTAGACCAAGGAACTTTATTATGTTAAGAAATTATTATACTGCCAGAGTTTTAAATCAAATAATAATAATTTTATTTACATAATGTTATTTGTATACGTTATATTTTGGAATTATTTTTATTTAATAGCTTGGGTACACAGGGTAGTGTGATGTGAACCAAAAAATTTATTTTTCATGAGCATTGTAACATGATTTAGATAACTGCACATCATATTCAAAACTTTATCTTTCAAAGTTTTACCCTTATTTTACAATAATATTATCATCATTTGAGGTTACTACAAATAAAATAGTATTTATTATCACATTTATACTTTTTTTTCATGTAGATAATTTGTCGCAGAATGCATTTTATGCTTTAACAGATGAAGAAATTATCAAACTTCTCCACCCTAACATCAATACTTTAACTAAATTTGTGTTTGATTTTACCAAAGAAAAAATTGTAATTCTTGAATATGTGATAAAAAATGAGCATTTGAATTCCACACCTCAATTAAGCAGTTCTGTTTCATAAGTGTCTGTTGAAATGAAAGTTGACATACAAAATGTAGATGAAGTTTCAGGGGTCGAAAATTTTAAAAATTATTATGATGATAATCTAGATAATGCGGGAGCAGGAATTTATTTATACGTGCCAGCTCGTTATTGAATTACCCATTTTGTAAATCAATTCCAGTAAATAAAATCCATCATAAATAATTACATATATTTATAGAAAATTTCGTTTACGTAAAGAACTCACTCTATTACACATTAGAAAACAAATCAAACGGTCGCATAATATTAGGACTGTACGAAATGAAGAAAATTTTCAAGGAAAGAGAATTAAGAGACATTGTGATAGTCACACTGCTACGTGTCGGTCCTATTACCTTCAAGTAAGTTTGCAAGTCGGGATATTTGTATAAATTATCATCAAAAATGATAAATTGATTTGCACTTGCGTGATAAAGACAACCAAAAGTAATCCTTTTTTGTACTTTCCATGAATCAACAATTAAAAGTATTCTCTAATATTATCAAAGACTTATTTACAACTTCAGAATCTGTTATTTTATTGAAACAAGTTACTGTGTTTTATTAACATTATTAATCGTGCATAAGTTGAAGCATGACTTGGTTGCATTTTTTTCCTATAACCAACGTCAACGTAATTGGGAATACCATTATTTATTGCAATTTGATGTTATCTCCTATTTGCATGTATATTGTAAAGGCTGTTAGAATTATTTCTAGAAGCCAGTTTAATTCGTGTTTTCTGAAAATTGAATAAGAAGTAAATAAAATAATACATTGTTCAACGCAGTAACTGGTGCACTCAGAAAATTATTCAGTCTATTTGATATTGGACTATTCCCAATATTTTTTAGAATAAGTACTGCCGCTTTTATTGACACTACACAGCAGCCCCAACAGGTTTTCCCGACGATTCGTGAAAAAAATTGGTATTCTGCCCACCACAGAGATCAGTTGGGAAACGAAGTTCGAGCTTCAGTAGAAGTAGCTTCTCGACCGCAGGATGCACCAAGTGCAAAGAATACAAACACAGGTATTACGTATAACCCAATTTAATGCAACTGTTTATTTCAAAAGTTATTGGAAAATACTCTAAAATACTTTTTTTTTATTAAAGAGCTTCGATGGCTCGGGGTTCGAATCGTGTCGAGATTTTTTGTCGTGCTTTTTTGATACAAGTACCCATAATGCTGGAGTGTACTTGATACGATCGCTACGCCCTGTAAATTGTACTCAGTAGGATGGATGACCGAGTCGTCTAAGGGGAATTTCACACTAGGGGTCCGCAGGAACAAAGGGATAAATTGGTTAGTTAGATTGGGCTGATTGGGTTAGTACAAGAAGGAAGTTACAGTCAGGATTAGGATCGACACCTTCCACACCAAGGTGGTGGAGTAGAGGGTGCCCGTAAAAATCAACATCAAGTTGATGTACGGGTAGGAATATAATACAATACCATACAATACTTTTTGTTTATTTGACCTCGAAACATTTAATAATATTTAATTTATTGTTTGTTAAGAAGAAATATTGACAGGGAAAGATTGTGTGACTCTGTTCAATCAAAAATATTGTGACATTTCACTGTGAATTCAGAACAAAATGAGTCACTTGATTGTTTGACAAACTCAGAACGAACATTTGATCTTGTCGAAGTGTCAAAAACATGGACAGGGTCTTTTTCTCTGCGAATGGATGTATTAATAATAAATATAAATCAAAGAAAAAAAAATTAACTGTAAAGCCTATTTCAATACTTTCCACTGTTGAAAATATTCCCTTGCAGTCGAACTGGTACGTTGTAGGTTGTATTTATGGTACAAATAATACCTCAGTGCTTCTGTACATTGAAAATTTGCTTGTTTGTTTGTATTTTCAGCTGAAACTTGATTTCAAAAAAATTGTAGGAGACTCAGATTTAAGCACAGGTATCTCGAAAAATCCTACTACTTTATTTCAAACTGCTTTTGCTGACAGCTGGCCTGATGTAGCAAAAAGTATTTGCTCACGTTTCAAAGATTCCAAAAAACAGGACATTGAAAAACTTTTTTTAGAAAATAAAGACATTACTAAAAGTCATTGCTATACATATATATACTAGTGGGGCTTCGCCCCCTGCGCGCTCTGCGCGCCAACCCCCCATATTTATATTCATAATGTTTTTTCTTTCATTTTTACTATACATTATATAAAATTTATTATTGAATGTTCTTTTTAATATTATTATTTTTACAATTCTCAAATTTTTTTATTATTTTCATATTATAATACAAATTATGTTTATCATGCATTGATAAATATTATACTTCCGATATATAACTAATGTCTTTCTTCAAAACTGACATTAAATAAGGTAAAATAATTTTCATTATTTAATTACTTAAGAACATATTATGTTATCTGTAATATATGATTCAATGATTTTCCTAAAGCTATTTAATTTATGTAATATTATACTCAAAATTATGTAATTTTTGAAGAAGAAAATACTGTCATGTTGCTTTATCGTTTATAATTATTTTTTGCATGATTTTTTCTTTCCGAAAATATTACTGGTGACATTATTTTGTATGAATATAAAAGCCATCTCACAGAAGATTTTGTTTTGGATGTAGAAAATCTAGCTCTTTTAAACATGAATAGAATTATCACTCTAAAAACAATATTTGCTTCTCAACTTGTTCAAGATAAAGCCCCTGGACTTATGAGTATAAGTTCTATAGCAGACGCAGTGCTGCACAGCGACAACCAGTGTATATGCCATCTACTGGCAGTTGAATAGTGGTAGTAGTAGACGTTCTGCTTTACCTACATTGATTTTCTAATACGTGGCAAAGCCGCTTCTTATGACTGCCCGCACCATAGCGAAAAGCATTCTAAATGGGATAAACATCCCTCATTTAGAAATGCTTGTAGTTTAAAAACTACTGCACTAAAAATTATACCATAACATTAGTTAGAATCATGACAAATCCTTCCATTCACTGTTTCTTGCTGTTAAAGTACTAACTGATCGACCTGTATGTATACTAGTAGGGCTTCGCCCCCTGCGCGCTCCGCACGCCAACCCCCATATTTTAATATTTTTATTCTCATGTCTAAATAATAAATAAAAAAATTTATTTCATAATACACATATATACCTACAAACATAGATAACCAAAGTGATCTCATAAAAACTTGCCATAAATTTGAGCAAATATAGTCAATATATGAAATGATTTTACCGATTTATCAAATGATTATTAACAATTCATTACTGATAATGACTCTAATTGGTAATTAAGGTTAATATTCATTCATATATGTATAAATATATGCATACAATATTTACGCAATCATTATTATTACTGAAATAGTTATGAGCCTTTGTTTGTTATTTTTGGTCATTTTAGAATCAATTATTGATATAAGTTTATAGTAAGATATCGTTTTGAAATTCTTTCTTAATATTTGTAAATGTGAATTGTTTATTTTATCATTTTTTTCATTTCTTACATAGATTTTTATATACTTCTACATTTTCTTTGTTTGTTTCATAACTATTAAAAATTTTTATCCTTTTATATTGGTACAAATAAAATTTTCAATTGAGTAACTTATGTAATTGTCTTCTTTATCTATTTGCAATGATTTGTAGCTTTATTGATTTTATTATTTTCAGTTCCTCTGCTGCCTGTGTAATTACATTACGTAACCTGTCTTATTTTTTTGTGATATTTATTCCATTTGTATATTAGCCTACCTGCGCGCTGTGCTTGCCAATTTTACAATTTTTCATTTTTATAAGATAAACTATTTTAACAATTTTGTACTAATATAAATAATTCCTTAGAATAATAACTACTTTTTCTCTTATACATTGAAGAAGATTATAGTGGCTTTATTCTTAGATTTAAAAAATGATTTTTGAAGTATATTTTAATTCTGTTTATTTATAAATATATAAAATTTTATTTAAATGCTGTTTTAAAAATATTTCTTTTGAAAAAAATTTCAATTTAATAAATAAAAGAACATTGAAAAAAACGATTGCTTGGGCTAGGACTTCGGACAGATGCATTGACTAGGATATAGGATTGTGATTTTAGGTAATAAATAATCAACCTCAACTTAGCACATATTATATAGAACAAATGTTATACCTTTTTTTAAGGTTAACTCACTGGCTCTTTTTTTAATATTACCATCACTTTAAATACTCATAGAACAACTTTAAAAGCTATAACAAAAATATTAAAAATAATCAAACTTCTGAATAAATTTCATCGCATCTATAATAGATAAATATAAGATTTTCTATATACTTATATTAGTGTAGTAATTCCGTCAATTGAATGCATTTATGCGCTTCACATATTTTGAGCACTATTTACACATTTCATACAATAACCACCATTCTATTTAAAAAGCTTTTATGATTTCCAGTGATTTAACGATTTTTTTTTTAGCCAAAGGGAGTCCTTCTGTTTAGAATATTTTAACTGCGTAAATCACAATGTTTGGTTAAAATGAACAAAATTTTTCTACACGATGTATTGTAAAATTTGTAAATGAAATTTGATAAATTTATTATCGTCTTAAAATTTGTTACATCAAAGTAATTTATTACTTTTTTACAGGTACTCTTTTTTAATTGTAGCCAATAGTCATATTTATTGTAAATTTAATTGATAAAATAATGTATTAAAGATATAAACAGTGTAACATTAAACTTTAGACAAATATCATTTTTCAAAGAACATAGTCAGAAAAAATTATTCAAATGCGTTAAATGTAAAAAAAGTTTTAAAAGATCGACACGTTTAAATAGACATATATTAACTCATAAAGAAGGACATGAAAAATAATTTGTGAAAAATGTGGTAAGGGTTTTAAATGATCAGACGGTTAAAGGAAGTTTGGGAGTTTCACTCAGAAGAGCGAGGAGTGGGGAGTCCCCCCTTTCATACACAAGTCTTTGCTACGTATGTGCAATATAATTTTATTATTAGATCCATACAAAATAATCTTTGTTTTAAACTTTGTTCTTTATCTCTTTTGCTAAAGCCTAAAACTGCTTAGACTGTCCTTTGCTCCCGACATGTCGTTTTTTTTCGTGCCGGGAAATGTTTTTGTTGAGAACCACACTTCTTGGTCCATATCCTAGTTATAAACTTCCAACGCATCCAATTTAAATTCAAACATATCTGTTTTTATCTTTTCTTCATGTCTAAAAATTAACATTTTTTGTTTGTTTGTTTATTTCTAGTATATTTTTTGTACTTTATTTATCTGAGTCTTTCTGCATATGTTTTCTGTCTTTAATATGTTAGATACCCTAAACAACGTCATTGTATGATTTGAGACAGTAAATTTTAAGTTCTCCTACTGTTACACCTCCTGTATTATTTTATATCCACTTATCGCCTATTCTTTAGATAAATAAACTTAAAAGTACCAGGCTTCATGGGACACATGCCTTTTCTTATTCATAGTCTTGAATAAATTTGTCAACCTCTGGCCGTAATTAACTGTATTTTTTTGTATATTTTTAGATTCTTTGAAACATTTTTGTCATTTTTATACTTATTCCTCTTGAATTTATTTTGACCCGGAATATTTCTCTATTAATGTTATCAAATTTTCTTTTGTAGTCTACAAACACAGCATATAATTTATCGACGACTTTCTCTAGTTTGTTTTTAATTAAATTATTTAGTACAAAAATACAGGATCTTGTTCTCCTTTTCGTTTTGATAGCAGTCTAACTCTCTTTTATAACTTTTTACTTTTCTACCGGTTTTTCTACATTATCAGCGATTATAATTTCTTAAATCTTGTATGTTACACTTGAATAGCCACTCCTCTGTAGTTTTAAAGTACTTCTACTTCTTCTCTTCCTTGTGAATTTGATAGATTCATGCTATTGCTCACGGTTCGATAATATGTGTGTTAGTCTATAAGCTATAATGTATGTTTGTCAAATCAATCGTCAAAATTATTTGTAGATTCTTGAAACAGTTCTCCATTATTCTGTCTTCTCCTATGTCTTGTCTGTTTTTTATTTTCCTCAAGACATTCTTTTTCAATGATGGATATATTCTTATAAAAAATTACCCTGTTAAGCGCCATAGCGCAAGGTTATTATGAGCATGAAGAATGCCAAGAGAAGCTTAGAAACTTGCAAGAGTAGTATTATGCATGTAGGTATTTGGATGCGTCAGCAGAAAAGCTTGTCTTATCGCTAAATTCAAAAATTACTCAAGATCTATGATCATACATATAAAATCTATCCCTCTAAGATCCAAATAATACTTTTCATTTTAATATGTAGGATCCTTTCCACGGCTTTCATACTTATAATCATAAATATTTGGTGTATGATTATGAATATATCATTATTTTATTTATTATTATTCATTGCTACATAATAAATTTTAATAAAAGTTGGTTTTTCATGTAGTTATTTGTACACTTATAAGAAAGTAATAGTATTGTCAAAATTTATTACGAAAGAAAAAACATCTTTAGGGGGGAGCTGGGGGAAAGGTAGTGGGGGAGTCTGGTGGGGAGCCGAGTGGGAACGGAAGGGAGCGAGGGGAGCTAGCTTAAATTATTTGAAATGATATTTCGTGGTAAAAAGAAACGAATTTTTCCCTATTTTGGGGGGGACCTGGGGGGGAGCTGAGGGCGAGCCGGGGGGAGCGAGGGGGGGGGGGGTGCTAGTATTAAGCCTAAAACCATACAACTATATATTATAGGAAGATATACATTCTTATATAGCCCCTCTCTGGACTGCTGCATATGGTTGAAATCGTTGTTACAGCTGGGGTACGATCAGGCGAATAATAGGAGCATTCGATTTTCATCAGTCGGTCGCACGTTGTCATGTTTTAAGTTAATTATATATAAATTATAATGATGGTATAGCAAAAGTCTACCAAAAAGACGAAGGAACTCTGTTCTGACCGAGGGTCTATGGGCCCCTAACGCCGTTTTTATAGATTTTCCTGGCTTCTCAGGTAAAACTTTTCTATAATAATTAATTTTTGATTACTTAATAGTTTATATTTCGATATTTTATTAATTTTTGAAATAGTACATAATTTTATGGTTTTACAAAAAGATTTATTTGTGATGACTTCTATTGTTGTGTTTGTTTTATCATAATATAAAATTTGTTTCATAACACAAATGTATACGATGTTGTATACTTTTTAATGTATTTAAAAAATTTTTATAATTATATGAGTAATTATAACATAAAAAGTTAAGCTTACCTGTCTATCTATCTTATTGGAGTATTGGTATATACAGATAAAAATAATATAAAATATATGTTTTGATACATGTAAACAACTGTGTAATGAAATGTTAACTAAAGTACAGATTTAGAAGAAAGCGTGAAAAAATACTCTACCTAATCAAGGGAATTAAAAAATGTGGAAGATAATATTAGGACTATTTTGCAGATGAAAGAAACAAATTTTAGGTAAGGACTTTGGGGGTGGTTGATTGGGATTGGACTAGGTTGAGTTGTGGCTGTGGTGTGCTGATCAAGAAATTTATTATAAAATTGTGTTATAGCCGGCAGAGGATTAAAAAAGAGTTAAAGCTACAAATAAGGTATTTTGCATTATATCTTTATCATTTTTACTATAATTTTTTTCTGTTGCGGAGGCGGGCGTAGGGGTGGGGAGAATCAAAATTAATTTAGTGAAATACTTTTTTTTTCCTTTAATTGCTTTCAAATATTGTTTTATTTTTGATTATTATGTTGAAATATAAACGTACCATTGCATTTTAAGTTATTAATAAACTTACTGCAGGGAATAGCTGTTTTTTTAGATTTTATTAAATATAAGAAATACATAGGGCCGTTAAGCAAAATGTTTTATTTAAAAGTTTCAGTTGACTAATTCATCTGAAATTTAGTAGAAAAAATTTTTCTGTTTCCAATGGTCAGGTCGCAAGTGACATAAAACCCCGATGATCTTATTTTTTGTTCTGTTTGAATTACTATTGTTGGAATACAATTATGATACTTGAAATTTATCAAAATATAGTTTACGTTAAGTATAAGTGGATGTCATAAACTTTACTTGATCCCCTGAATAGTTAACAAACAATGGAATTTGCATCTAAAAAAACTTCAAAGTTCCAATTTGTTCTAAAATTTCTTAAAGCATTTCCGAATTTGATTTTAAATACTAACATAATCGTAAATATTATAATTTAATTATAAAATTTATGATTTTATTGTGTTGAACTAACATTTTGCAATGAAAATGATTTGAAGTTTAATTTTATAATTCTCATCTCTTAGTTTTATTACAACTAGGGGGCTTCGCCCCCTGCACGCTTCGTGCGCCAACCCCCAACTATTAACCAAACATATTAATTTCCATTATTTTTCAAGAAAAATAGTATCAATAGCTATTTTACAACAGTTAGTTTTCATTTTTTTATATTTAAATTACTTTTTATTCAATTTTTCAAATTCTTGTTTTTAAATTTTTCTTGTTTTTAAATTTTTCCGCTCTCAGCTTGTCTCAACCAATCAGATCAAGAGTTATTCTGTCGACAGTCACGTGTAACTGATTCTTTTAGGAGAGATTAGACAATTGCCTTACTTTCATTAAATTGCTTAAATTATTATGCAAATTTATGTAACAAAAAAGCAGGGCCGGCAGAACAGATGAAACTCGGGTGGTGGGTATGTACATACATATAAATATATGTATATATATATGTATAATATCTCATTTAAAGGACCCTTATGTTCATATCTCGACATTATCATATAAAAAAAAGTTTTTACTATCACTATAGGCAGTACGACGTTATTACTGTTATAAAGTTTATTTATAATGGAACATGTTAAATTTTGTTTAATAATCTATATTATATTGATATCATATGGTCGGTAAGTAGAATCACTTACATAACGTATCGAGTATACAGAAATATACAACAATGACAAAAAGTTTCATCTTAAGGTCCAATTTCATGGATGCTAGTTTTCAGCGTCTAGCTTCCAGCGTCTTGGTCTGT
>JAPYYV010012200.1:0-10411 GCA_030522625.1 Copidosoma aretas | reverse complement strand
ATTTGTAAAGCTTATTTGACAACAAATACCCGAGTAATTTTTCCCGAGCGAATGACCAAAAATATAAGTGTAAGTGTCTCCCACTGAACTATTAGTATTGCCGCTGATGCCTCCCTTTTCCACCAAGACCACATCTCGCGATTGTGCCAAAACTTTCTGTTCACGCTTACAGATGTATAGCGTTAGAGTTGTTGATAATTATTAGGCGTAATTTTTTCCACTGATCAGAGGTGATGGACGTAAATGCTGTGCAGGTTAAACATGAGGTATTTGGAAGTATGCATAAACAAACCTCAACCTGTTCAAATATTTATTTAGCTCTGCCTTGCACTCCAAGCTCACATGGATATGAATGTTTGTTTTTTTTTTCATAGATATTCATCATCGCTCGAAGGCTTAGACATGTCATTTGACACTATATATGTGTATACTGCCATACGGTAGTTATACTCGTGAGCGGTTTTATTAACGGTATTCTTATTTTACGGCGGGTAGGAATGGTAGGGTTGTTGAAGAGGTTCGAATGCCACCCCGAGAAAATCTTTCGACCATAACAAAATCTTTATCTTTAACGAAAAATTCACGCATGGAATGGTATTCCAACCCCCGGCCATCCAGATCTGTGAGCAAGCGTCTTACCCACAGAGCCATTATCTGGCAGGATATGAATGTAAATAAACGTTTTATTGAAATAAACACACATTAAATTATTTCAGGCAGTCTTTAAGTCGTCTTATTTTCATATTCATTTTTAAAATGGGAGAAACGTAAATAAACAGCTTCATTTAATCATATAATTATGTGAAAACTCATTTCTATACATGACAAAAAATAATTATATCAATAATTCTAGAATATACCTAACTTAGAGTTCAATTCTTAACTTAGTAATCGTACCAATCGCAGTCTAACCAAAAGTTGAGAGAACTGCTCCACCAATCTCTTGGTGCTGCTGCTCGCCCAAGTTGGGTAAACTGTCCACCCAACTTGGGCGAGCGGGAGCACTAGGTAGTTGGGGGCGCTGTTCACAGTAAAATTGAGCAGACGGTCCACCCAACTTTTTTCCAGTGTAGTGATGAATTTTTAATCATCTTTTTGCATTTTGTTAAAATTTTTAATTTTTTTTCGTCAGTTTGGTGATGTTACAGTTGTTAACGTTATTTAAGTATCAATTGATGATAATTTATAATCATTATTTGAAATATCAATGATATCTGCTATACTGAATTAGTTGAGTCCACTGAGTGGCACACACTACCTCAAGTTAGCCGCAAGTGAGTACAGTTATATCATTGATATATCAATGGATACTCCAGCGGCCAATTTTCAATTAATCCTGTTTTCAAATCTCCTATAGATTGAAATTTTTTTAATTTGTGAAATTGTTTGTAATGAGTAGTATTGTATCTTTAGATAATATAGTTAACAAAAATCAAAACAAAAGTTAAATTATAAGATAACGCCACAAGCGTGCCGAAATTCAGAAAATTAGAATGCACGATAATAATAATCTAGTAAAAAATTCAATAAATAGACACAAAAAAGTAAAAAAGTAAATAATCAACAATGATAAAAAAAATCTCTATGTATGAGCTTCAGTAAAAAAATAATTAGGAAATTTAAATAGCGAATTTATCAAGACGTTTGAAATCTGGGGAGAAGTAGCCTTCTAGTTCTATTTGTGATAAGTTCTTTTCAATTGTAAATCTGCAAATAATTTATCAATGAAACAAAATTAGCATAAACTCACATTCATAAGAAAGAAGAATGATATGCTTAAAAATGTTTCACTTACAGAGTAAAATCTTATGAAAATCGACGTTCAAAAATGGTTAAAAAATGTAATGGCAGTTTGATGGCTACACATTTTTTTTCCGAATATTCTTCCATAAAAAGTAGTGAGATCTACGTTCATCCTTGTGCAAAATTATAGCTTGAAGCAAAATAGTTTTCCATAACACTGCAATAATAATTTGAGCATATTCAGGCTTGGCAAAACGATTACTGTAGATCTAACGACTTTTTTAGCAGAAAATTTGGAAAACATAGTTCGTAGCACTTATACTTAAATTGCATTTTTTAAACCCGTTTTAATATTAATTTTTTGTATTATGTAGTTTTTAGGATTAAAGTGGTAGCTAGGCCCCCTTTTTCCTTATCTACCCCCTTGAGACCCCGTATCTTTCCTAGCCACCTTAATACGATGATTTCTTTGTTATTTTCACTTCTTTTTTCAATATCATTGCACCCCTAGCCCGTCTTTTTCCCCTTTCCACCCTTTAGACCCTCTTTGCTCCCTTTTGATCACCCTGATTCTATTAATTTAATAGAGCATATTGACTTTGATATAACTTTTTGATTGCAGAACTGCTTGGTTACTTAGACGAACTTTGAGTTGCGCCTGTTCATTAAGCTTATCTTATTCAAAACGACCCTTTCTCACGCAAGGATTAAAAAGTTGTGTCGTCTTATCGGTGTAGCTGAATGTCGATGAATGTATACAAATTATGAATTTATTTGTCTGTTGATGAACAATTCTGTATTGATGTTGACAGTATTTATAAAAACGTCGTGCTTATTCCAATGTTAGTCAGTTTTTTTGAACAATAAATTTGTCACGTACGCAAAATAATATTTTAGGTTGTATATTAACGTAAAAAATAGTAAGTATTGAATTTGTTTTTAAGTAAATTTTCTATTGAAATAAGTTTTGACGATTTACAAAACAGAATTATTCCATTGCACAATAGTGATAATACGAAAAAAAAACTTGCAAAAACTTCGTTTTAGAAAATGGCTCAACACGAATTAAAGAAAACGGTTTATGCTTTTAAAAATGTTCGTAGGAAAAGAGGAAGGTATTAAAAACCATGACGAAAGGAGAATACAATACTTTTTCCGTTTTTCAACAATAATTTTACAATCCAGCTTCCTCTGAAAAATTTCTAAAGTTTGCAGATATTACTGAGTCCTTAATACCACTTCAAATCAGTCGCTGACTTTTTTTACGTGATAATGCATTGATTTTTAGGCTTATGAAAAAATTGAATACCTCCGTCAATTTGATAGTAAATTAAATGATTATTTGTAAAATAAAAGTATTTGGCTTGACGTGTTGAAAAAAAAAAAAGCTTAGATGATTAATTTTTAAGGTATACCTTATTAAAGTCAACCAGGAACAATGCAGCTTTTTATATCATAAGTACTTTTGGCGTTTTCAGTTGGTAAATGCAAGGATAAGCATTGGTGTGGCTCAAACTGTTGACGACAAAAAATGTTTGTGGACACATGATCTCATCGGAAATTACTATTATCGTTCTTATCACAAGGCAAAAGAGCACACGCATGATTCAATACATTTTTTTAAGGTGATAATATTTATATTTTTAGTAACGCTATATCGTTGTTTTTAATTTCACGTGACAGTATTTGCTGTTAAATTAAACTTCTAAAACAAATACGATATCACATTTTTGCATTTTTACTTGATATTTCATCAAAGTTTTTTTAAATTTTTCTATTACATCATTACTGCTAACTACAATAAAATATTAATGTAAATTTAAATTATAAAAATTAAAAGTACGTATATGTTTTCTTTTGTATATACGTATACGGAGCCTTACAGCAATAATTTGAGTCGATTAAGGCACATTTTATTTCATTTTATTTTTTATAATTGTTCAATTACATATAAGTGTACTCAATATTTCGTTATGTATAAACGTACGCTAAGAACTTGACTATGATATGAGAAATTTTACCGATTAAATTGATATCAAATCGTATAAGATGATTCATTATGCTTTCTTGAATTCTAGTATCAATTATTTTCTCCCACCCGTTCCGCATGAGAATCACACACGGAAAGAAATTTTGAAGTGGGGGACCTCAATTTTTTTCTGCGGTCAGATACTCCACGAGCTTGTATCTGCGCATGACAAAAATTGGACTGTGACAGCCCAAGGAAAAGTTCAACTGCTACAGTGCAATATATATAGGTACAGCGCCGCACGTCTTGAGGCACGAGGCTTACATAAATTGCTGAGCTCGAGAAACGCAAGGTATTACACGGATCAACTCAAAGTTGGCAGTCTGAGAGATA
Organism: Copidosoma aretas; assembly: GCA_030522625.1. Classification (NCBI taxonomy): domain Eukaryota; kingdom Metazoa; phylum Arthropoda; class Insecta; order Hymenoptera; family Encyrtidae; genus Copidosoma; species Copidosoma aretas. The sequence goes on along the minus strand of JAPYYV010012200.1, from coordinate 6,306 downwards.
CAATCTCGTGGAGTATCCAACCACAATGAAACTTTAAAGTCTACTAGTTTATTTGCAGCAGTCTACCACTTCAAAATTTCTTTCCTTGCATCAACATCTAATAGATTAGACACGCGCAAACTATGAATTTTCGAATCATAATTGTTCATATAATTAAGCATTAAAAAATTATAAATATTCTCTTTTTGCACAACATTTGTCAATCGCAATTAATCATTGAACTCTTTTCAAATGTAAGTTGCTTTTGGGTTCTTCATCTTGAAAGATAAAGATAAATTTGGCTATTTAAAAAAAATTCTTTATAAAATATAATCTATCTTTATTAGAACTTTGTTCTTAAAATTTTTTTATTGTCATAGAAAAAGCAGGTAAAAATTCATAATGGTTTTCTGTAGTGAATAAATAGTATGAAAAAAGAATTATAAGGATTTAAAGTTATTCTTAGAATAATTATTTTATTTTCGATATTTTCACCTGTAGTAATTTCAGCTTCAACGTTGTGTTCAAACAGTTTTATAATTTTTTAACTTGTTCTATGACATAGACTGCCAAAATTATTTATAATCTGAATTAACATTACGATCGAGTAAATTTTTGAATAAAATTGATGAACACGTAGACCTTCACAAATACTATTGAAAATTTTCTCAATAAAATTTATGTAAAAATAATCATCAGATTTATCAACACTTTTATACGTTGCATTATTATAACTATAATGAATGTTTGTCTTTCCATCCATTTGATTGAAAATTTTATCATCAAATAAATGTGTAAACTTATCGTGAGAAGTAAGTATAACGCTATTCATTGAGAAATCATTCACTGTTTTGTAAGTTTTCGAACATATGTCTCTTGTTTTTTTTTCCAGGGATTAAAAATGTCTTAATTTTTCCTTTACCAATCTTGACTAGTAATTTTGAGAATTTATCATCATTTAAGCAAATATTTAATCTTAGCTTGAAAATTTTGAAAAAAAATGAAAACCTAATTGTTTTTGCTATTAGCATGCTTCTGTTACTGTTCCTTAATACAGCAAGTATATCATTGAATACAGACAAAAGTATTTACTTTAAATAACCTATGATTATGTGGAAAATGTTTAAACTTATTCGAAGTATTAACTATATTTGTGCGAATGCTAAAGAAAAATTTGTGTCGATTTTAATTGTCTGTGTGTACGCATGTATGTATTTAAGAATACATTCATGTATTCTACATTCAGGCATAAGAATAAAAATATCAAAATAAGGAAGTTAGTGCGCGGAGCGTACAGTGGACAAAGGCCCTCTGTTTTTTATTACGTATAAAAGTAACTACACAACAAATAAGTTTTGTTAAAAAGCTAAAATAAGGAACATTTACAAGAATTTATATCTAAAATTACGTCTTTTTATAAATGTATATAGGTTTTGAGTGTATAATTTATTAACATAACTGTTCGATTATAAAATATTACATTATGTCATATAATAATATCAAATGATGCCAAAATATGCGTATTACTTTATGTCACTGTTTTGTATCACATGACATAAAGTGTATTAACATTAAACTATAAGATTTATTCATTGGGATAAGAAATTAGGTTTTCGTGGTTTTCCAAAAAAACGATATTAATCGAGTTAATGTTCAAGAATTTTTTTTATCAATATTGCTGATTTTCATACTATTTTTAATTTAATTTTGTATAAAAATACCATCTTTAGTTTTGGATGTATATGAAGCAACGTACAATGGGCCATGTGGAAACAGTAGTTTTACGAAGTATAGACCAACTTCATCGAATATTTGGCCTTGTGAATTATTTATTAACATAGTTAAAGCAAATACTACGTAAAATTGGTCTCTGTTCAAAATGAATGGAAACAAAGACATGTGTACAGTGATTTTTGTTCAAAAACTCTTCTTTCAAATTTTTTTACGAGTAATGAAAGTAACCTTAGAAATGGAAAAAAATAAAAATCACTGAGCTAGGGGTAATAGTGGAGGTAGGGTTGCTGAGTCCGACTATATATCTTTCTACATGGTACACGTTTTTGGTGAGATAGGTCAGACTCCCCCCTCCCCTTTGCATTTTAAGAAGCCTTAACACTCCGCACAGCTTCCCCACCGTTCATCAAGATCTATGTATCATTCATTATTTTACTTTGACTTATCAAACAAAACAGTAAGTTTTTAAAATCTGGCACATCACAATAAATATATAGTGTATACCTATAAGGTTTTTCTATTGATGAAAAAAAGCATCACCAATATTTTTGCCACAAAATATAAAATAATATACCGAAAAATTTAATTATTGAGATATAAATCATCTTTCTCTTGCTTTTTTGTCATCTTATAAATCATCATGCTACAAAAAAAAATGACGTAGAGAATCACTTTAATAAATTAAAATTTACCGAGCCGATACATCCATCTATATATTAAGTGTACACTATTTAACGTAGTGCATCCACATGTTACCTTTATTGCGATTGATAAGATTGACTTACACGTTAAACACACAGAGCGTGTATGACTATTTTAGATACTACATGGATTGCTCAACTAATCGTGATTGCGAAGCTGTTACAAAGGACTAAACAATTTTCAAGCTTGTTTTCAATTTTTTCTACCGCTTTTCATACTTATTTTGCCAATTTCAAACAATTGCTGATGTATACGTATGTAATTTGTGTACTTTGGACTATGATTATTCACGTGCGACTACTAAGAAACTTTAAACGTTAAGTCTACTTAAAAACATTGTTCTTTTTTGGTAAGATATCGTTTCTGTGACTTACTCTATAAACATATTAATATTGATAGCGTTCCTTTATTAGAATTGTCTGAAGAACTGTGTTATCTGTGAATAGACAGAAGAAAAATGTTTCAATTTTAAACGAGAGAATTTTAATGGCAGAAATAAAAGATTCTGTTAGATGTATACATAAATACTCAATTTTTAAGAATGAATAAATATTTAATTACAATAGGAAATGCATTAAGTAAAAACTTTACTCAGACTTTTATTGAATTTAAGTGTGAAAAAATGCCAATACTTATACTATATTAACACAAAAAGTACATAATGATTCTTTCCTTCTTATAAAACAAGGACTAATTTTATTGCCCAATGATGTAAAATATTTTTCGCTGTCAGCTCGTACTCTCACCTTATACAGAGAAAAGCTTAACGTTAAAAAGAAATTCAAATGTGATAAAAGTCTTTAATCCGCCTATAATTTGACTAATGTCTTGAATTAAATTTTTTAAATAATTAGGACTTAAAGATGTTGGCTTACTATATATTCTAGTTAAACTTTCATTTGTCTTCAAAAATTATAATTACTCTTCATGTTTTAATATAAAGCGATATTATCTCACATCAAGAAACATGAAGAATTATTAATTTCCAACTCTGATAAAGGTGGTTCCACTGTTGTCATGGATGAAAAAGATTGTTTAAGTAAGGTTAAACTAGTGTGAATAACGCTGCATAGCAATTATGAGTAAGTCAAAAAAACACTAAAGAAAATTGTTTGAATCTGACCGATTCGATTAAAAAGATGGACGTTTGGGGCGATACGGGTATTTTCCTTCTATTGGAGATTCCTTGATGGATAAGATAATTTTCTGTTATTTAGGGCTGATGGCCTTATAAAGATACAAAAAAAAGATTTCCCCGTATTTTTTTTCTGTAAATCTACATTAAATTATTTAAGAAGCAAAACAAGCTTATGAGAAAACCGAACAAAAGGCAAAAATATACCTATTAATACGTGAGTTTGTGGTCGGTTGAGTGAACACGAAATAAGTACACAGTAAGGACTACTAACTTCTTTTTATTATTCTTTATGACCGAGGGAAGAGCCAAGGGTAGTGCGGTGATTTGGAGGCACGTCTGCCAGTCTCGAGAGTCCCGAATCTTCTCCTTCTTCTCTACTCTCTGACCCGACTCAAGAGTTCCGCTTCTCCTCTCTCTTGGTCATACGTCCCTATCTGAAGTGGTGGGGCGCGTACGTATTGGTATGCTATGTTTACCGTACGCCACACGTACAGGGCCGCGACGACGTCGTCCTCGACGGCAATCTTCCTGTATGTTGAGGGTAGGTGTTTGAGTAATGTTTGTGTTCTGTTGTTTATGTTGTACGCTTTTCTCTTTAAGGAGTAAAGAGGTAGTCTTTTTCTGCTGATCCTCGTCTCACCTAAGGTTTAGTTTCGCTGTGTTATTAGTGTATACATTTTTCTCGTTCATGTACGCGCTTTTCCCTCTTTTATAACATTAGAGCATAATTGCAAAATCATTTTATGTACGAAGGTTATATTCTAATTTTTACAAATGGCTTTCTTTCCTTTACATATTTTTTTGTGTTAAATTTTCCCATATTGTGGGTTTTCCCATATCATGTTCGTAAAGTAACTTGTACATAATGCGTATTTTATATTCAAATGTATTATGGTATGGTTCATTAGACGTCTTTTCTTATATTTATACGCTTAATCTTAAGTGAAAAACGATTACAATCTGGTTAGTAGTATATATATATATATATATATATATATATAAAATTGATTAATATAAGTAAACATTGAAGAATTATATTACTTAAGATTTATGTAGTCGTATATCTGCTCTTATTCAAATAATGTTTATATCAAAATGTACATGGTAAGTGTATGCATTAAATAATGCAAGGTATACATATTAAAATTATTGTCAAGAATGTCGATGGCTAAGGCGTTACTGCGTTCAATTTGCATTACTAGGTTTTTTTTTGTTAGTATTTTCAAACAATTATAGGTTTTAATGTTAGTATGTTAGTTATTCTATTATGATTTTTAGTATTATTATTATCATTATTCTTATGGTTATTCTAGCCGAGGATGATGTTGTTCGGCTTTAAAGCTTTTTTTTAAAATCTTTAATTGCTCGTTCATGGTTTGTTGTTGTCCAGCTGATGGCTTTTGTTTGACGGCCATAGGCTTCTGAGTTTGATTGTCGGCCTGTTGTACAGTTGTTAGATGTCCCTGCATTTGGATGACGATAGGCTCTCTTCTGGCTCCTTCTTGTTGTATTATTACCGGTTGTAGTGCTCAGCTGTTATATGCTGTATACCTGCTGGTCCCAGAATGTCTTGTACCTGTAATTATTCTATAACAGATTAGTAGAGGGGCCCCCATTAGAAGAGGCACTTCCATGAAAAATACCCGCCTATAATTATTATAATGCTCGCGATTATTGTGTATTTTTGCCATCCATCATTCTCTTCTGGCCTACGGTTTTCTTTTGCTTCAGCAATTTCTTTTGCTTTTTTCTTAATTTTGTTAAGGGTTGTACCGTCTTGTAGTATGTCGGTGTCTGTATGGCCCTGTTTGTTGGCCAAGTCTGAGTCAATATCTTTTAATAAGGATTCCGTTATCTCGGTTATATTTCTGTCGGCTATTTCTAGCGTTCTTAGTACGCCTTCTACGTCTAGTCTCGTTGCGGTGAAAGTCATTATTTTATTTTCTTGTTCTATCTGTAGTAGTGATTCGAAGAGAGTTTTTGCTGTGTGCGCCGCACATCCGCTCTGCAACTTTATGATCCCCGAGCCTTTGAGGGTAACTGATCTTAACTCGGTCTTCCGGCATTGTATGTATATCAGCTCTTGTCCAGTAGTTGTAAAGATCCATTGGATTGGGGCATGTAAACGTTTCCAATAGGTGTTAGATAGCTTGGACAACGTTATTTGACATGTGTTTAGGTCGGGGATATTCTGCCCAAATATTAATTTTATTTCGCAGTTATTGTGGTATTCTATTTTCCTAACAGGTTCGTTATTAGCACATATAAGTATGGTTTGAAGTGCCTTGCATTTCTGTATTCTTGTTTGAGATATGAGCATATATTCACCGTGGTTCTCGTTAATTGCTATATATTGTTAATCTGGCCAAACGTATGCAAATATGTTTGTTAGGCTGATGCCTGTCTGTTTTGTTGGCAGTGGTAATGTTTTGTATAATTTAAAGCATTCTTTATCAAGTAAGGGTATTGCGATGTGAAATATCAGTCGATTACTCCTGTACATTATTGTGATGGTCGCTACGCTTAAAATTTCTAGGATGCTTGCATCATTATCTTGTCCAGGGAATGTTAGTTCGGGGCTCGTCTGTTCTGCTAGGGTCACTGAGTTTTTGAAGAAGTGTGGTGTAAGGAATCTTGGGTGTATTGTGCCCTTCGATGCAAATAGAACCGCGTCTGTTAGCGTAGATGTGTCTGCTTGATATTGATGTGCGCCTTCTGCGAGCATTTCTATTGCTAGAGTTAGGGTAAACTCT
>JAPYYV010012199.1:0-10411 GCA_030522625.1 Copidosoma aretas | reverse complement strand
GTGTGAAATGACACAGACAACGCGAACAACATAACTCATCACAGCATACGTACATACACACAGGTACGACATAGCAGCTACAGAAGTCAGCGTCGTCGATGGCGCCGACGTCGCGGCCCTTGGACGTGTCATGTACAATAGCTTAGCCATGTGTCCATGCGCCCCCCTCTTTCGTGGGCCCACCACAGAGTGGCAGCAGAAGAAGGGAGGGAGTTAGCTAGGAAGGAACAAGGGAGTCTACGGTGGATCAACAAAGCGATAGGTACTCTTGCGGCGCGTCTCTTCTCTCGGATCATTAACTAATAAACGAAGGATATTCAAGTACTCGTTTATTTAATACTGTAAGCACCCCAAGGCCATCATAACCAACATAACAGGACAATCAACTGACTTATCAGAAAAGGTCTATTGTACAGCATAAATTTTGGTCTGGATTTGATACTTTATTGTTTCTGCAAAAACTAACGATTTACGCCCTTAAATCTTAAATTTTCCGAATTTTTTTTAATTTTTTGACAAAGTACCCTCGAGAATTTTGTTTGTTTATAACTATATTCAACATACCTCACTAAAAAAATCTTTTTAACAGCCTCAATTTTAATCTGGGATCAGATACGTTATTGTTTTTGCGAAAACTAGCGACTTACGCCCTTACATTTTGACATTTTAAAATTTTTTTTAATTTATTGACAAGGTACCCTCGTCAAATTTAATTGATTATTGCTGTCATCCACTTAAGTAATGAAAAAGGTCAATTTTACAGCCTTAATTTCGGTCTAGGATTGGATATTAAACTTTATTCGCAAAAACTTACAGATCTCGCTCTTAAATCTCAAAATTTCCGAAAATTTATCTAATTGTTTGCCAAGGTACCCTTGTTAATTTTGTTTAATTATTACTATTATCCACTTGACTCATAAATAAGATCAAGTGTACTGCATACATTTTGGCCTGCAATTATATATTTTATTGTTTTTACGAAAACTGGCGATTTACGCCCTAATATTTTTAAATTTTTAAATTTTGACAAAGTTTAATTATACAGCCTTAATTTTGGTCTAGGACTCAATATTTAACTTTTTCCGCCAAAACTAACGAATTTTGCTCTGAAATCTCGAAATTTTCGATTATTTTTTAGTTTTTGGACAATATGCCCTTTGAAATGTTGTTTGTTTACTACTATAATTAACTCACCTAATATAAAAGGTCTATTCTACAGCTTTAATTTCGGTCTGGGATTAGATATTTTATTGTTTTCGCGAAAGCTAGCGATTTACGCCCTAAAATTTTTAAATTTTCAAATTTTGACAAAGGTCAATTCTACAGCCTTAATTTCGGTCTGGGACTCGATATTTAACTTTTTCCGCAAAAACTAGCGAAATTTGCTCTTAAATATCAAAATTTTCGATTATTTTTTAGTTATTGGACAAGGTACCCCTGAAATTTTTGATTGTTTATTACTATCATCTACTCGACAAATAAATATTATCTGTTTAACAGTCTTATTTTTGGTCTGGGATTAGATATTATACGTTTTTCGAAAAAACTCGTAAAATTCGCGCATAAATCTGAAAATTTCCGAAATTTTTTCAATTTTTTGTCGAGGTAGCCCTGTAAATTTTGATTGTTTAATACTATAATCAAGTAAACTTACAGAAAGGGCTAGTTTGATTGCAACAATTTCGGTCTGGGATTAAATATTTAACATTTCTCGAAAAAACTCGCAAATTTCACTCGTAAATCTCCAAATTTCCGAAGTTATTTCAATTTTTTGTCTAGGTACCCCTGTTAATTTTGTTTGATTATAACTATAATCTACTTAACTGATAAATAAAATCGAGTGTACTGCCTACATTTGGCCTGGGATTAGATATCTAACTTTGTCTGAGAAAAACTCGCAAATTTTGGTCTGCAATCTCGAAATTTTCCATTATTATTTCGGTTGTGGACAAGGTTATCTCGGAAATAAAATTTGTTTATTACTATAATAAACTTACCTAATGAAAAAGGTATATTTCACAGCCTCGATTTCGGCCTGGGATTAGATGTTCTTTTGGTTTCTGCAGAAACTAGCGAATTACGCTCTTAAATCTTGAATTTTCTTAATTTTTTTTAATTTTTTGATCAGGTACTCTCGGACAATTTTGTTTGTTTATTACTATAATCTACTAAACTAATAAATAAGGTCGTTAAGAAACTTGACTTACGGTCTAAAATTAGATTTTATACTTTTATCGCAAAAACTTGGAAATTTCGCTCTTAAATCTCGAAATTTCCAAAGTTTTTTCAATTTTTTGTTGAGGTACCCTGTAAATTTTGTTTGATCATCACTACAATCAACTGACCTAATAAAAAAGGACTATTGTACAGCCTCAATTTTGGACTTATTTCATTGGTTCTGCAAAAACTACCAATTTACGACCTTCAATCTATAATTTTCCGAAATTTTTTTAATTTTTGAACAAGGTACCCGTGTAATTTTTATTTGTTTATTACTATAATCTACTAAACTAATAAATAAGGTCATTTTGACTGCCTTAAATTCTGTCTAGGATTAGATATTTAACTTTGTACGCGAAAACTGGCGAATTTTGCTCTGAGATCTCGAAATTTTCGATTTTTTAGTTTTTGGACAATATGCCCTTTAAAATGTTGTTTGTTTACTACTATAATCAACTCACCTAATATAAAAGGTCTATTATACAGCTTTAATTTCGGTCTGGGATTAGATATTTTATTGTTTTCGCGAAAGCTAGCGATTTAAGCCCTAACATTTTAAAATTTTTTTAAATTTGTTGACAAGGTACCCTCGTCAAATTTGACTCATTATTACTGTCATCCACTTAAGTAATAAAAAAGGTCAATTTTACAGCCTTAATTTCGGTCTGGGATTAGATATTAAACGTTTTTCGAAAAAACTCGTAAAATTCGCGCATAAATCTGGAAATTTCCGAAATTTTTTCAATTTTTTGTCGAGGTACCCCTGTAAATTTTGTTTGTTTAATACAATAATCAAGTAAACTTATAGGAAGGGCTAGTTTGACTGCAACAATATCGGTCTGGGATTAAATATTCAACCTTATTCGCAAAAGTCGCAAATTTCGCTCTTAAGTCTCCAAATTTCCGAAGTTTTTTCAATTTTTTGTCTAGATACCCCTGTTAATTTTGTTCGATTATAACTATAATCCACTTAACTGATAAATAAAATCGAGTGTACTGCCTACATTTGGCCTGGGATTAGATATCTAACTTTGTCTGAGAAAAACTCGCAAATTTTGCTATGCAATCTCGAAATTTTCGATTATTATTTCGGTTGTGGACAAGGTTATCTCGGAAATGACGTATGTTTATTACTATAATCAACTTACCTAATGAAAAAGGTCTATTTTACAGCCTCGATTTCGGCCTGGGATTAGATGTTTTTTGGTTTCTGCAGAAACTAGCAAATTACGCTCTTAAATCTTGAATTTTCTTAATTTTTTTTAATTTTTTGACCAGGTACCCTTGGACAATTTAGTTTGTTTATTACTATAATCTACTAAACTAATAAATAAGGTCATTAAGAAACTTGACTTTCGGTCTAAAATTAGATTTTAAACTTTTATCGCAAAAACTCGCAAATTTAGCTCTTACATCTCGACATTTCCGAGATTTTGATAAATTTTGTTACGTGACCCCTGCAAATTTTGTTTGATTATCACTCCAATCAACTGACCTAATCAAAAAGGTCTATTGTACAGCCTATTTTGAACGTATTTCATTAGTTCTGCAAAAACTACCAATTTACGACCTTTAATCAATAATTTTCCGAAATTTTTCTAATTTTTGAACAAGGCACCCGTGTAATTTTAATTTGTTTATTACTATAATCTAATAAACTAATAAATAAGGTCATTTTGACTGCCTCAAATTCGGTCTGGGATTAGATATTTAACTTTGTACGCAAAAACTGGCGAATTTTGCTCTAAAATCTCGAAATTTTCGATTATCTTTTAGTTTTTGGACAATATGCCCTTTGAAATGTTGTTTGTTTACTACCTTAATCAACTCACCTAATATAAAAGGTCTATTATACAGCTTTAATTTCGGTCTGGATCTGAATAATTTATTGTTTTTGCGAAAGCTAGCGATTTACGCCCTTACATTTTGAAATTTTTTTAAATTTGTTGACAAGGAATCCTCGTCAAATTTGATTGATTATTACTGTCATCTAATTAAGTAATACAAAAGGACAATTTTACAGCCTTAATTTCGGTCCGGGATTAGATATTAAACTTTTTTCGCAAAAACTTGCAGATCTCGCTCTTAAATCTCAAAATTCCTGAAATTTTATTTAATTTTTTGCCAAAGTACCCTTGTTAGTTATGTTTAATTACTACTATTATCCACTTGACTAATAAATAAGATCAAGTGTACTGCCTACATTTTGGCCTGTGATTAGATATCTAACTTTGTCTGAGAAAAACTCGCGAATTTTGCACTGCAATCTCGAAATTTTCGATTATTATTTCGGTTGTGGACAAGGATATCTCGGAAATAACGTTTGTTTATTACTATAATCAACTTACCTTATAAAAAACGTCTATCTCACAGCCTCGATTTCGGCCTGATATTAAATATTTTTTGGATTCTGCAGAAACTAGCGAATTACGCTCTTAAATCTTGAATTTTCTTAACTTTTTTAAACTATTTGACCTGGTAACCTCGGACAATTTTGTTTGTTTATAACTATAATCTCCTAAACTAATAAATAAGGTCATTAAGAAACTTGACTTTCGGTCTTCAATTAGATTTTAAACTTTTATCGCGAAAACTCGCAAATTTAGCTCTTAAATCTCGACATTTCCGATATTTTTATAAATTTTGTTACGTGACCCCTGTAAATTTTGTTTGATTATCACTACAATCAACTGACCTAATAAAAAAAGTCTATTGTACAGCCTCAATTTTAGACTTATTTCATTGATTCTGCGAAAACTACCAATTAACGCCTTTAATCTATAAATTTCTGAAATTTTATTAATTTTTAAACAAGGTACCTGTGTAATTTTCATTTGTTTATTACTGTAATCTACTAAACTAATAAATAAGGTCATTTTGACTGCCCTCAAATCGGTGTGGGATTAGATATTTAACTTTTTCCGCCAAAACTAACGAATTTTGCTCTGAAATCTCGAAATTTTCGATTATTTTTTAGTTTTTGGACGATATGCCCTTTGAAATGTTGTTTGTTCACTACTATAATTAACTCACCTAATATAAAAGGTCTATTCTACAGCCTTAATTTTGGTCTGGGATTAGATATTTTATTGTTTTTGCAAAAGCTAGCGATTTACGCCCTTACATTTTTAAATTTTTAAATTTTTTTTAATTTGTTGACAAGGTACTTTCGTCAAATTTGATTGATTATTACTGTCATCCACTAAAGTAATAAAAAAGGTCAATTTTACAGACTCAATTTCGGTCTGGGATTAGATATTAAACTTTTTTTGCAAATACTTGCAGATCTCGCTCTTAAATCTCAAAATTTCCGAAATTTTATCTAATTTTTTGCCAAGGTACCTTTGTAAATTTTGTTTAATTATTACTATAATCCACTTAACTAATAAATAAGATCAAGTGTACTGCCTACATTTTGGCCTGGAATTAGATATTTAACTTTTTTCGCAAAAACTCGCGAATTTCGCTCTTAAATCTCGAAATTTTTTGAATATTATTTGGTTTTTGGACAAGGTATTCTGGGAAATTTTGTTTGCTCATTACTATAATTATCTTACCGAATAGAAAAGGTTTATTTTACAGCCTCAGTTTCGGATTTAGACTAGATATTTAATGTTTCTGCGAAAACTAGCGATTTACGCCCTGAAATCTTAAATTTTCCGAATTTTTCGGAATTTTTTGACAAGTTACCCTCGAGAAATTTGTTTGTTAATTACTATATTCAACTTACCTGATAGAAAAAATCTTTTTTACAACCTCAATTTTAGTCTGGGATTAGATACTTTATTGTTTTGCGAAAACTAGCGATTTACGCGCTTAAATCTATAATTTTCTGATATTTTTTCAATTTTTGAACAACGTACCCCTATAATTATTGTTTGTTTATTACTATAATCTACTTAACTAAAAAATTAGGTCATTTTGACTGCCTCAATTTCGGTCTGCGATTAGGTATTTAACTTTTTTTGCAAAGACTTGCGAATTTTGCTCTTAAATCTCGAATTTTTTGAATATTTTCTAGTTTTTGGATAAGGTACCCTAGGAAATTTTGTTTCTTTATTACTAGAATCAACTTAACTAATAAAACAGGTCCATTTAACAGCTTTAATTTCGGTCTTGGATTAGTTATCTAATTTTTTCTGCGGAAACCTCGGTTATTTTTGTCTTGTTCTTATTTTCTCTGGTTTTGATTAGAGTAACCAATAATTTTGTTGGCAGCGAATGTTTTTTTTTTACTTTAATAATATTTAGTTATTACTCATTTATTACGCTAAGCATAGTTTTTTCCTGTTCATTTCCGTTATTTATTAATAGCTGGTTTTGTGACAGTCACTCTGCTAGATGAGTCTGCTAATTTCAGCTTCATGAAATCACTTCAATAGTATCGAAATTTATTTGCATACGAGTACACGAGCCCCAGATGCGGTCTGAGCAAGTTACGGGAGAATCATCTATATACAAGTCAGAATTAAAGCAAGCTTTGCTAGGAGTTGACAAAGTTGTACGTATTTGAATAAAATTCAATCAACTCTAACATTTGTTCAATTAACTGTATGTACATATATATATACATGTATGTATATATACTAGTAGGGCTTCGCCACCTGAGCGCTTCGCGTGCCAGCCCCTATATTTTTATTCATACTTCTAAATAGTTAATACAGGAATTTATTCTTCATTACAAACATGCGTACACGTAGATAACCGAAATGGACACATAAAAATAAACTCAGAATTCGAACTAATATAGACAATACGAGAAATCAGTTCACAGAAATAACAAATCATTTTTACCAATTCAATACTAACAAATGACTCTAATCGGTATTCAAGGTCAAGATTGATATGTATGTATGTGTACATAATATTGATGGAATAATTATTGTTACATAAACAATGAAACGATTTTTTGAAAATTTTAAAATTAATTATTAATATGAGTTTGTGACCTCCAGTCATCTCACTAGAAAAAATGTACCATACTAAAAAAATCAAATTTTTTATTTAAATAATTAGTTAATAATTAAGTCAAACAAGTTGACTCGGGTAATAAGTCAATATCAAGACTATATAACATTATTTCTCTATCAGAATATTCTGGTTATAATTTATCATAATTTTTCTTGCCTAGATATTTAAATATTAGCACCTATAGTACCACAGAAAGGAGCCTGCAGTATCTTGCAGCTGAGTAGCTGCGGCAACCGGGAACATCATACCACCCGTCATATAACCAATCAGCATAGTTCAATAGCTTTCAGCAGAATGACGTCATCGAGCCGCCTAGGAACCGAGGTCTCATGCTACATTAATCCACTCGCTCTAGCAGTCTCTTGGCGGCGACGACTCTGCTCGGTACGCTCTAAGATGTTACCTTTCGGTATCGTGCTGCCAGATGCTCGGAGGATCATAATGGCGCCCGTGTATGCTGTACAAGTGCTACGACTTGTATTTCATGCATGAGCACATTTATGTTTCTTTCATACTTATATTGGAGACATTTTCTCGATAGTGCCACGAGGAATTTAGAATTTCAATTACCCTTTCATTTATTAATATTATATTTGTTGATTTATGGCACTTAACATAATGACTGATTTTTCTTTGTTATAAATATTAATTTTAAGTTAATTTGATTGTACTAATACGAAATGATAATTATTGATTTTGTTATATAATTCACGCTAGGCGAATTCAAATGATCCATCTTGAATTTTGTTCTTTATTTTATTTATTCAGAGCTTGCATGCTGTCATGCTTATGAAGGCATTATTTGAATATAGATGACTTATTTTATTTAACATTCTATTTTGTTATTCTTTACTTAATTTACCTCTTTAATGCATGAAAAATAAATTATGATACGTTCAAATATCCTCTATAACTCATCGCTGGAATATAGAACTGAAGCGACATTAATGGACAAGGTAAGATAAAGTATAAATATTATATTTGGGGTTGGGAAATACCTTCCAGCACCCGGGATCGTTTAATTTGCCAATCTGAGTTGGTGATGACGAGCACCCATACCTCTCTTTCTTTCCTACCTAATCATAATCTAAGGGAAATGTTGAGAGGGTAAATTTTTCTCTTTGCTAAATATCATACAACCATGAACTATTATAATGGTGAAATAGTGTTAGTTAATTCCGAATGTAGTCATATCACTTACCCATGACCTGATCAATCAGTTAAAACGATAAATAATTTATATAAAACATAAAACCTATGTTTTAATGGACGTCTCAGCTGTACAATACAGTTTAGAAACGTTAAAAGTTCATAAGACGATAAAAATTGTAATTCTTACTTAACATTACCGAAGTAAAATATTTTTTTATTTATTTATTGTACAAACTTTTACATCCTATTACATTCCTCTTTCCTGTGTCATAACTACTTAAAATTGATGCCCCTTAAAATAATACTAATAGTATTCACAACAGTATCTAATACAAAAATAATACAACAGACTTTAACATCAATCACCTTCGTTATATATTAACATAGGAACATGTGAGAATTACTTTTTACATTGACTTGATATTTAAATTTAAAAGGCACAACATTTCATTTTACGTTTAAGCTTTGCTCTACGGTCCCTAGTTTACTTACATTTTCAAAAAGTCATATATTTTTATATATCTACCTATTTCCTTGCACAATGGTTATATCTCTCTTTTGCATATATATACATTATCTTTTAATTCTATATTTCTTACATACCTTATTTTACTTTCTTTTTATTCCTGTCTTTTTATGTGCAAATATCTCTTTTTTTCTATTTATTGCAATGCCTACATTTTATCATTTAACACCCTCTTTCTTTCGTCCTTTTTACAGTATTATATCTTATACTACACTATTGCTATTTAAAGTCCTCTGCCAAGTTTTCCTTTTCTTAATATTTATCCCTCTCTAGTTTGTCTTTTATTCCTTTACAATATTTTTCAATTACCATCTAGTTATTTTCTATTATTTGATTGATAAAAGTCTTCCTACCCCTTGTTAAATTTTCTTTGATTTTCTCTAGTTCATTTTTTTCAGTTGTCCTTTTTAAAAGTCCTATTTTTCCCCCAAGTTTCCATATCCTACTTTTACTACTTTGCCCCATTTTGTAGAATTTTTATTGATTATGCTCATTAATTCTTCCATCAAGCATACGTGTGGCTACCTGCTCCTATGTATTTTAAAACTGCGCAAAAAGTAATTATCTGACCGTTTCCTTATGTCTACTTTATGACAACCCTTTTGCCTCTATTTCACAGATATATCCTGGTGTGCTTGCTTTTAAATCCTACATAATGTTTGTAAATCGGCTGTTGTCGATCCATTGTTTTCTACTTCGTTTTTTTCCATCGCGTAGTCTTCGCACCGTATAGGCAACCTTATTTTATCATTGAAACCATAAGAAATAATTTTAGATTCAAACCGTTTACTTTTTCTCTTATTCTTAAGCCCTAAACTGTGTCGACTGCCCTTTGTATCCTACCAATCGATTTTTTTCCGTTCCACGAGAATAAATTTTTTTTTAAGAATCAAACTCCTAGGTCCTAATACTCGTTTACAACTCCAAATACCTCCCCTCAATATTTAAGCAGATCATTTTCCATTCCTCCTCGATTACTTAAAATTAAGGTTTTTTTTGTGCTTCCAGCCTATTTTTTGTACGATATTTATCCAAGTCTTTAAGGAGGCTCCATAGCTTCCCATGTCAATTTTGAAAGTAAACAGATTCAGGTAAAATTTTGAGAAAGTACCTTTGAAATATTCGTCTTTCGATTTCTATAAAAAAAATAGCGGGGTAAACGTTAAAAATGTCGAGCAACCGTTCTTTGAAAATCTTGCTTTTAACACGGGCGTAATACAGAATACAGAATAGGCATAACCTAGACACAAATTTAGCTATCATGTCGAAAAAACTAAACGGATCTTAATAAAAAAGTAATGGCTTATAGATTTTACCTAGAAGATTTTTATTAGACCAAGAAATATAGAGGTAAACGTGGAAAAATACGAGAACTATAAAGTGCAAGTGAAGTAATATTGTAGTTGAGAGCAGAAATGAGTATGACAACTTTGTTCCGTCGAGACACAGTCTTAGAAATAAGTAAGGAAAAGGGAAGTCCGTTAGCTTTAATTGTAAGTGTTAGTCAGCTCTCTTTTGGTCGTCTAGTATACAAGTTTTCTA
>JAPYYV010012198.1:0-10413 GCA_030522625.1 Copidosoma aretas | reverse complement strand
AAAGGATCCACGGTGATCACTGATTTTATTCATTCACCAACCTACATCATCAAATTTGAAAGAATTATCGAGCAGCTCGGAAGAGCAATATATCAATACGTTAAAAAATGTTTAAAAAATCGAGAACGCATGCTAAAACTTTAGGGCTAGAATCATACAATTGCTTAGAAGATACGGTGCCAGCCATACTTAAATTTTCCATCAAAGGCGATTTGCTTCTAAGATTTATAACAATGGAGCATCAAATTAAAGAGGGCCAACAAAATCAAAAGCATAGTGCAATTACTGCCTTCGCTGATACACAGCTTCTCGATCCAACATATCCTTTAAGCAGAGAGTGGTTTGCTTTCACCTATATTTTTAGTATTTATAGATGCAAGTGGGCATTTTAGGCTTCAATAAAGACAATCATTTCTTACACCAAACAATTTATTGATACAAGCTTCTTAAACTGAAAAGCTTTTTAAAAAACTCTGGTAAATTCTGATAATAAAAGTTTTTTTTAAATTACAGAAAACTATATTGTCTTACTTTTAGACTCCTGGAGTGGGCAGTGCAATAAAACTGAGCTAGAAGATGTACCGAAGATCGTAAGTTTGAAGGTTATAACTATACCACCTTGTGTTACAGGTAAAATGTAGCATTTAGATGTTTTTGGCTTCTTCCTCTAAAAAAGATTTTTTGTAATCTGATCCGATATCAGTTCTACTACAATACAAAATACGTTTACAGTGTAAAACTATACTATATAAATGCAATCTCAAGTATATAATGTGCTGTTCTTGCCGAAGTTCTAAAAGACATTCAAGTATTTATGGTTCCAAAGTGGCTACATTCATATGTATTTAATGATCCGAATAAGTTTATCTGTAATGTAAAAGAGAATCGTCTATTAGTTATAAAACAGCATGACAATGATTATTTGTAGTTGGTGTGAAAGAAAATACCTAAATCATATCTTTTTAAACTATTCCTATTGCAAGTATTATATAATATATTGATACACGATGATTCTCTACAATGACGAACATATTTATATCTTCTTGATTTATATAGGAATTTAAGTAAGGCTGCTCACATCCCCGTTCATTGCCATGGCTATCCCCTTCAAACTCGAGCCACGGACCCACAGCTGCCCCACAAAATAAGGAAAAAGAAGCTTATGTTTAGTGTGATTTAACTGAAACTATTCCAGGTTTGACACCCCCCTCCACCATAGCGAAGCCATCCAACATAATTTCCGTAGCTTCCCCACATATATTTTAACATCTCACCGCCAAAAGTTGTTAGAATTCTTTGTGATATTACATTATTTAGAATCAGTGATATTATTTCATTCTTTCCCCGCCCCCCTCCCTGCCACCACCGAACCCCTAGAACCCCCAAATACTGCAACAAAATACTTCTGTTCTGTTTCTTTTCATCGATGCTGCTAAACAAAATAAATTCAAATCTATTTGATTTCTTAGTTTGCATCAGTAACAAAATTATATTATTTTCTCCACCCGCTAAAACTCACCCACAGCCGTGATATTTATTAAACACATAATTTATACATATACATCTGACTTTATCATAGACATAGTAAGAATAGACCGCGGGTTCTTAGGATAGCTCCCCAGCCCCGAGCGAGAGAGACAGAATGAAATAGCGTACCACACTTAATATACCCATTTATATTATTATAACTTATATGAGAGTGCAGTACGCTATTTCGTTCTGTTTCTCTCGCTCGGAACTAAAGAGCTATCATAAGGACCCGCCGTCTATTCTTACTATGTCTATGGACTTTATATATATATATATATATATATATATATATCTATATATATATATATATATACACAATAGTGCAGGGTGTCCAGCGATCATAGAAACCTGGAAGTCATGGAAAAGTCATGGAATTTTTTTTACCTGGAAATGTCATGAAAAGTCATGGAATCACATTATGAACCTGGGAAATTAATTACGATTACATATTAAAAAAAAAATCGTTTAGTTAGAACTTAACCATCGGTATAAATGTATGCCCCCTAATTGACTGATTAGTTCTGTAACTAAAGAAGTCACACTGGAATTGTAAGTGGCGCTGCTAAATCTTGGGCTGTTTGCTCTCCTGCTGTCTCATATACTCTCTCATCTTCCACTGCATACTATTGTTACTCACTATCCGCAAACCTTGTGGCGTCTTATATTCGTCTTTGTCCAGCTCACTATTTTTCATACGAATCTTTTCTTCATGGTGGAAAGCAGGGGTCCCCAAAGCTGATAGAATTACCGTCAGATCACCACGCTAAAAATTTTTGGTTATGGTAAGCTGACCGTAATTCTATCACTTCTGGGAGCCCTGGTGGAAAGCCTCTAAAATCTAGCTCCGTAGATATGTGTAAGTGCGTACATCATATATATATATATATATATAAGTATGTATGTATAAGGTATGTTCGATAGCGAAAATTGGGCGAACGGTCGCCCGAACTCGACCAAAAATTTATTACTAGTCAGGGTTTTTAATGCAACTGCTTTGTATTAATTATTAAAAATAAATTAAATATTTTTCTACAAAAAAATTGATTCGATATTAACACTTAATTTTTATCACAATATTTTTCTTTTAACCTGGAAAATTTGAGTTTGGTCATGAAAAGGTCATGGAAAAGTCATGGAATCTTTTTACCTTGTACCGCTGGACACCCTGTAGTGGGGCTTCGCCCCCTACAAGCTCCACGTGCCAGCCCCCATATTTAATTATTGCTACTCTTAGATCTGAATAATAATTACAAGAATTTATTTTTTGTTACACATATGCGTGCAAACGTAGATAATCAAAACGATCTCATGAAAATTAGCTGAAAATTCGAGCAAGTATAGTTAATACAATAAATGATTTCACTGATGGATCGAATAATTGTTACTGATTGAAAGCTAATAAGGACTTTTATTGTTATTTATGGTTCATATTGATACATATGTATATACGTATATAATATACCATATCATTATTATCACCAAAACTATTATAATCCTTTATTTTTTTGGTTATTTTTGAAAATTTTAGAATTAATCGTGGACATAAGTTTATAGTAAGATATCATTTTAAAATTCTTACTAAATATTTGTACATGTAAGTTTTTTATTTAATTATTTTCATATTTTCTGTATAAATTTTTATATACTTTTCTACTTCCTTGCGCATAACATATCATTAAACTTTCAATCTAAACCCTGCAGTACCTTATTTACATACATAAATATCTTATACATTTACATAAAGCATCTTCCTACTGTATATCTTTCCATTTATCTTTAAATCCAATATTTCCGACTTATATTATTATGAACATTTTTTTTCTCATTGCATAGCAATATGTGCTTTATATATTTTTTTCTTTCATTGTAGAGCCTACAGTCCACCACTTTGTCAATTTTTCATGATTTTTATTGTTTAAGTCTGTTAATTCTTCGATTAGGCATAAATAAGGCCATCAACACTTGATCATTGTTATTATGTATAAAAATTAAATTTTTTCCCTTTTTCATATGCCGATATCTAGGCTAACTATTCCTTATTCTATTTCTCATATATATCTTGGCGTGTTTGCATTTAAAGCCTTTAAAAATTAACTACAGTCTTAAAATTTGTTGTATGATCGTAAATTTTTTTTTCAGGTATACTTTTTTGATGGTTTTTATAGTTAATGTAATTTTAATTCATAAAACAACGTATTAAAGATATAAATAGTATAAAATTAACTTTGGACAAATTTCATTTTTTTAAAAGGTATCAGTGTTAAGAAAACAATTTTTTTTTAATAACTAAAGAATAGAGAGCTTGCATGTTTTCGAAATGATTTTTTTTTCGATGGTAAATAGTGCACTGAGTACGCGTGTTACACATTTTTTGTTGTTGTTATAAATTTATAATAATTGATTAAAATTACAAGTGACATTCAAACTTATACCACGTAATATGACGTCAGAGCTTCTGAATATTCTGAGGTTTGTTCGGTTTTCACAGGTGAGCAAAAAGCCGAACTAACCTGATTATCTATAACACCACGAATCTTAATATAGTTATGTTGCACTCATTGGGAGTGATATAACCTTCTGTTGTGTCCCAATCATTTTTGGTAGATTTCCCGACGTAGCGTGAAGAATTCTGGTTATTTACGATGAAACATTTTTAAGTAATGAGCTTAGTAAGTTGCTCTTGTAGTCTGCTGTAGGTTTCGGACAAAGCGTATTAAAATGTGGTAAAATGAAGTCTTAAGTAAATGTTTTACGTCGCGTAACCTCAAGGCAATAAAGCTCTAAACATTCAGAAGAACTGATGTCATCACGTGACATCGATTTGAATCATAGCATGAAAAATACACTTTGGAAACATTTTTTTTCTTAATCAGTTTTTCAGTAATTTATCATTTTAATTTTGATGTACGTTCCTCTGAGATCACTCTAGCGATAGAAAGTATTTGTTGACTGAATCCTGCTGCATTTAAGCTCTCTATTATTAAAAAAATTTAAATAGCATGATTAGTCTTCGCTAAAAAACACTGTTTCTTTGATTATTATTAAAGATCTTAATCTAAACATTATGAATGAAATGCATCACAAGCCTTTTTTGGTCCTTCTCCTAAAAGTAATTACCTTTATTTACCGATGACTCATTGTAGCTTTTATGCTGTGCTGAGAATAAATACACGTAATTAGTTAAGACTTTATATGTTGTGTTTTCTTTTGAGAAATAATTTTTCAGCTAATTCTACAACCTCCGATAATGATAGATATCTTCGTAATATAAAATTTAAACATACAATTTTTCACATAATCATTGCTTTCCGTGCATATGCCCCTTATAGTATACTGTGCCTAACTCTAATATTACGCATGATTGTTATTCTGTTAGTAAAGATAATTATCTTGGATAAACCAGATTATTTTAAAACTAACTATTCATCGATCAATCAGCAACAACATGTGCTGAGTCAGATCACTTATAATAACTAAAAACTTCGTACGACTAAGAACATAGCTATTTATGTTCCTCTGATTAGCTGGCTATACTTATTGTCAGGACTTATATATGATTATATATAAAACATGGTTTGCTTATATATGGGCATCAATCAATCATCAGCTTGCCTTGCTTTCTTCCATATTAAATTTTTCAAAAATAAATTAGGCAATTTTTCAACATTGCAAAGATGAATATCAAATAATCCACACGTACTGATTGGTTCAATATTGCGAAAAATATGACAGTCCAGTCATTGGCTCTTACAATAGCTGCTTCGAAAGTCACCTTATTTTTTTTATATCATGTGACATACTGTGTACAATTTCGATTCAACCAGCAATATGGGAACGTTTTTTGAGCTGCCCTAATTTCCTTTAATAGCATTTGGTAGATTTCGGGTTGAGTCTAAATTTCTCTTATAATTATAACCTTAAAATATGTAGATGTGAGTAATCCAAATTACACCAAATTATTGATTTATATGCATAAACCCATAATTAAGTTTTGTGTGTGTGTGTGCGTGTGTGTGTGTTTCTGTGTGTGTGTGGATGTGTGTGTGTGTGTATTGTGTAATACGTTATTAGGTAATGGGGGGGGATCTAAGGGGGATATAAGGGAGAGGTGAAGGGGCAGCTGTAGGGAGCTAGCGGGGAGGGGGAGCGAGGGGAGCTAACCCAAAAAAAATTGGGTTAAAAATGACGTAAAAATGACCGAATAACTACGTAATTTGAGGGCGAGCTGTGGGGAGCCGGGCGGGAGCTATGGGTGAGCGTGGGGGGAGCGGGGGGGTCAGAACTTACTTTTTTGTCATGCAACTATATAAAATAGGAAGATATATATACTGGTGGAACATAACCCCCCTACGCAATCCACGTCCCTACCCCCATGCTTTGATGACAACTTTTACTAAAGCTCTACATTTTGTATAAAAGCTTTTAAAGTAATACCTATTATTTATCTGAGTCCATAGAAAATTTATTATCTGAAGCATTTCCAGTTAACAATCTCACAAAAGAAATTATCAAAATGTAAAATATTAGGGTTTACTGCCATTTCTGTGTTCAATCATGAATGCGCCATCTGACGGATAAGCTTCTTTGAGATACAGCCTCCTAGGCTGTATACGAGTGATGTTTTATTGGTTTTTATTCAAACATTTTTTGTCAGACATTCTTTCATCACTTTACTTGGTCATTGGAAATAAATAGGTATCCTAATTATTAAAGACCTAATGAAACCTTTTTCGACTCCAACGATATTACTCTAAAATTTTAGGATTAATCTACGGCCTTTTGATTGTGATCAGATATTTAGCAGCAGATAATTATATTTTGTTGTGTATGTGTGCTAATTACTTTACAAACTGCGGACAGCCGAATTATATTTCCATTGTGTAAGGCAACGATATCTATTGCTTTATTGCAGGGGATCAACATCTATCTGTAAGCTGCACTTAATCTTAATATACACTCATTGTCATAATGCAACTGCTGCGGGTACTATATAAAAATCTCTTTCTATTTAAAAGAATAGACAGTAAAATAACTGTACATTACTATCTTTTTTGGCGATTATACTAATTACATACCTCGATAAAATCAGCTAAGAATTCAACAATATTTTATCATGTAAACGCCCGCGCCGGTGTAAGTTACAAGCGAGAGCTGCTACTTATGCACAATACACATACATAAAATGAACAGGTAAAGTCAAACCGAAAATCGGTAGTCTTAGACTGCTAATTTAAAGCTGTAATCCCTTGAGCCATGCAGCACTAAATACTTTTGGGTACCTCCCACTACAACACTTGCGTTGAGACGCTGTATGATAGAGCATGCCTGATGGTAAACACATATAGTTTTTTTGTATTTACAGCCATTACGGCCTGTTTGTGCTCGATATTTTTCAGTGTAAGTATATATGCATAAGTGTGTATTTGAATATAGGTATGTACGCATGCATTTATACTTTTATTCATTGTTGATACATATTTGCCTGTATATACGTATGCATGTATGTATGTAAGTATGCATATGATTATATGTATGCATCAGTGCGTCTCTGTGTATACGCATGTACGTATGCATATTTTTGTAAGTAGTTATCTATCTATGAACGGATAAATGTGTGTGTCTTTCATGTGCGTATCTACGTATGAGTGTATTTTTGATTGTCCATGTATGATTTTACGAATTTTTGTGTTCATGCCAAAATGACTACATACATGTTGAGATCTCTGTATGTATGTATGCAGCATTTTTGACATAAATCGTAAGACAATTAAATTTACTTTTTTTTTATTCCTATGCCATAAAGGAAGCTTTGTATCGGTCAAAAATTTTGTCTTCTTACACATCCATCAGAAATGTTCTTTATAGTGTTTGGAAAGAAAATACATGATGTTCTTCAAATAACTTTGTGTGTATGTGTGTATGCCGTAAGTTATATCTCAGAATCCCTTCCATTGATTTTAATTATCCAGGGCTTGAAATGTTTAGTTTTGCACCCTTGTAGGGGCTCGGAAAAAATATCGAGTTCTATGCCTTGTTAGAGACATTTACAAGGTATATAAAATGTATACAATCTGTCTGAATGTTTGATATCTTGAAGTTTGATATGAGATAAAAAGGCTTTATTCGTTTATGGATTCTTGTCACTTCGTAGTTTGTCTAATATAAAAAGCTGAAGCTAAACTTTCATCATCGGCTCTTATAGCAGTTAAAAAAAAGTTTTAATCTTCCTACAAGGATATACAATTTTTAATTTTTTGGCCTAAATTGTTGGTATTATTATAAGGACAAATATTATTGAATAAGCATTGTATGGCACGTAGTTTTTAATAAATTGATGAATACTGTTTCCGAATTTGTCGATATTGGTAGTGTGAGACTGACGTACTTCCACATTTGCGGCAAATATGGATACAATTACAACTGCATAAGATTATATCTTGGCGAAGATTGTTGACTAAATGTGTATGAATGGATGTACAATTTTTTTCTAATATACGTAAAAATGTTATAAAGTTGTATCATATAAATTTATTTCATAAATCGAAAACTAATAACAGACAAGTCTCTTTGAAATGCTATTTTAAAAAATATCGTGTAACAATCTATAAATCAATATTTAGCATATAGACAAGTTTTTAATTATTAATTCAAATCTCCTTCAGGCACGTTGAACGATTCTTTTATCTAGTAGCTAAATCAACATTTAAATTTTACAAAAAAATCATCATAGAAAATAAAAGTAAATATTTCAAATTTCTATCATACGTCCTTGACTTTATGTTAAGAATTTCTTAATCTATGTTCTTGTTTAAGATGATATTATTTCATTTTTTTTTATTGTTATAAATTGTCCTGTGATATTAGAGTAAAGTCGATCTGGTTTTTTGAGCCTTTTTAAGGAGGTTCGGGAGTATCATTCAGCGAGGCGAGGAACGGGGAGTCCCCCCGGCCCGACAGCTTGGCCCCCTTTACCGCGCATTCACTCTTGCACCCCACGAACTCAATATTTTGCTTACATCTAGCGTTGGCATTGTTTAAAATGCACTATAACATTACTTGAAATTTTATTCACTGAATCTGGAAACAATACTTCAGTTGAAGGTATAGTTTTTTTTTAAATCTTTGCATTTTCCAGAGATATTTGTCCATATAAACGACAAATCCACGTTACGTTCCAT
This sequence comes from Copidosoma aretas, assembly GCA_030522625.1. Classification (NCBI taxonomy): domain Eukaryota; kingdom Metazoa; phylum Arthropoda; class Insecta; order Hymenoptera; family Encyrtidae; genus Copidosoma; species Copidosoma aretas. Next base: position 1,705 of record JAPYYV010012198.1, on the reverse strand, counting down.
GAAAGCCTATGGTATCACACTCGTTTGCATTTGTATCATCCTTTTCAAAATGACCTATAACAAATATTGAAAAAATTCATGTACGTTCTACGTATTCCAGACTATCAGGGAAAAACAATATTAATGTATTCTTTGCAGTTTATTATTACTCCCGAACCTCCATAAGGTTAGTAAAGCACGCTATGCCACGCAGTCCTCTCTCGTGCACATCATACATATATATGCCCCCACCCCACCCCCACTAAATAAGGTCCAAAATATTTTTTTTCTGTGTTATTTGAATCATCCAAAAAATATTAAGGCCCCTCTTCCCACCCTACACACCAGTTTTTTATAGGACCCTACACCCCTTACCGCTATTTTATAGTCACTTACACAATATCCGCCAAACTAAAAACCACTTTTAATGGATGATTACTGTATTGAAATATTTTTACATCCAAAACTTCGCGAAAGATTTAGTTTGTTCTTTATTGTAACCTTTTTATGTATCTCACTACGCTGCACAGTGTAAAAAAAAGGAGCTTTATTGACCAAAAATATATTTAAAAAAGAGTTTCAGAACACAAAAGGAAATTAAAACATCATAAATCTCGTTAGACAATATGCTGTAAGAATCCACTGCGTTAATTTGAAAGTCAAGTAATATTACGGGGTAAAGGATCAGACCGCCACTTGGTCCAGTGAGTTTTGTTCCGAATCTGTTAGTGGACTTGTCAGTAAGGTGAACCTGACAGCTATTATGTAAGACACATATAAGGGTGAGATAATAGAACTAATATTCAACGTTCTTATACTTTTACCAATGTGGATTCCGTACACTTGCAAAAATGCCAACGTTATCAGTCGGCCAGCTGGTTGTGCCAGCAGCCGACAGTGTAGTTAAAGGTGTTTGTACAGAGAGTCCCCACAACACAACCCCGTTAGTAATTCAATTTGCACAAAATTAGTGCAAAATTTCGTTTAATTATTGCATAAAATTATTCAACTGTATAATTTAATGTTTAATGGTGACTTTCATAATGATTTATTGTCTACTTTATAATATTAAATAAGCTTCAGTATAACTTAACATACTAATTCCGAGAATATTGGAAATTGATAGGAAAAAAATTTTTTTTGAGAAGAAACTCTATTCAAAAGAAAGTTTGGACATGATTAGAATATATAAAAATAGTGATTCTCAGAAAATTATATTCTACAAGAATTCATGACAGAAATATAAGAATTAGATTGTATAATACCTAACATTTTCACGATTTCCTCGAAATTGGTAGAAAAATTCATCTATTCTCAAGAGAAATTATCAAGCTGTGTGATGAAATGTTCGTAAGTGACCTAAATGTTTATTACCAGTTTACTCTGTAGAACCAAAATGTTTAAAGCACAAATCTATCTTCAAATTTAGAAAATCGTTAGTATTTAGTAGTATGAGACTGTAGTAGTTATGACTTTCTTTGTACCACTGCACAGTGATTTTATGCTGCAAAAATTTACTGTACAATTAAAAAAAATGATAAAACATAACCATTGAACAAATACAGTAGTTTTAAATAAGTGGATACATGCAATTTATTAATATAAAACAATACAAAACTATGTTTATATATATATTCCTATATTATATAGTTGTATAAACAAAAAAGAGTTCTAGCCCCCCCCCCCCCCCCCCCCCCCCCCCCCCCCCCCCCCCCCCCCCCCCCCC
>JAPYYV010012197.1:0-15980 GCA_030522625.1 Copidosoma aretas | reverse complement strand
GGGGGGACCAACCCCCGGGCGCCGGAAGCCCAGAAAAAAAAAAAAAAAGGGGGAGGGGGGCCCCCCCCCCCCCCCCCGCCCGCTCGTCTTCTCTCCTCGGGGCTGCATCTGCAGGGTGTCGATTGCGGCGCGAAGCTGCTTAATTTTCGAGAGGCCGGGGGAAATCGATCTCCGCCCTCCTCCTTGGCTGTTGCAGGTGTATGTGCGAGCGCCTGCCTCTCTCTTCTTGCTCTCCGTCTTTTGGACGTTTCTCCGGGTATAACGTGTCCTCCGGCTCTTATAGTAATTAAAAATAACAAGTGCGGCTTGTTTCTCTCCATCCCGGGATTTTCGTTTTAATTATCCCGCGAGCCCGCGGACGCTGGACTCCCGGCTTTTCTTTTCTCATTTTTGATAACGAGGTGTGTTTTTAATCTTTTTTCTTCTTCTTCTTTCCACCTCCAACTATTTAATTTTGATCGAGATAGGTATATATTTTCTCTCCCGCTCGGCGGCTGTGAGAATTAAAAGGTCCGCACCTGTTTTTCGGACCCTGCAATTTTTTTCTCCCGAGCCCCCCCCCTTTTCCTTAAAACGGGGGTTTTTTTTTTTTTTTTTTTTTTTTCGAGGAAAAAAACTGCGGAACTGAATAAGTAGCCGAAACTCAGTTGTTTCTAATTTCCATAAATCAACACTCGAGCAGGATAGATAGTGCGAGGGTGAAAGAAACAGCTCTGGCTGAAGAAAAAAATGTGCTTTTTCGTTGGACGCAACGGTGATGTTTATTGATTCTTTTTTTCAATCATCTTCTTCTTCTTTGCCTTTACTGAATTGCTGCGGTAATTAAAAAGAAATGTATAAACGCTCAGTCAAAATTATAATACAACGTAACCGAGAATGTACTTATCTAAACTTATAAAATAAATGAGTAGAAATCATAATGTAACGTCCATGCATGCATGTGCATCCAAAGTACGATAACAAAAGATCGAAAAGTACAAATAAACGAAATTCATATGCAACTCGTGATAATGCTAGAGCACCATAGTGGAATCTTTTGTTTCACATTATTACTCATTTTTTGCCCAACATTTGCACAGAAAATAATTTATATTTCTTTGATAATTTACACTGCCTTATATACATATTTTGCAATTTATATGCATAACACTTTGAAGCGCGTGGATGCTATTTTATTATTTAAACTAAGCTCGCCGGCTCCGCGCTGGAAGAGAGATAAAAAGTTTTAGCGACATATGGGTGACTGAAGATTTCTGTATTACCGACGCAAAAAGTTATTATACTCTGTACACATCTATATATATATAACGATAAGTCTTTTCTTTACAATATTGATCGAATACTTTTACATCTCTCGTTGTACAAATATTTGTCAACAAAATAAACTTTCCCTCGTTTCGTTTTTCATAAAAACTCAAATACACATATACATATATATGTATATATACATATGAAAAACGTGCCTTACGCTCTATAATAATAATAATAATAATATATTATTTCATAGGAATGCAAACTTTGGACTAAAACGAAACACAGGAAAGTCTCAACAAGAACAACAAATCACCTTCCGCGTCGCATCAATCCGCATATCCAGAGCCTTTTTTACTCTCCTCAACAAACGAGATGACCAGCCGCAGTCTCCTCGAATAAAGGTATACTTTCGCGCTTCCCATAAACATAATATATATATTTATCATATTCATATAGTCAAAGAGCTATCTGTCTATACAAACTACAAATATAACTATAACCATTAGTCTTAACGGAATGCAACAGTGGAGTTTCTTTAGTTTGCGTATCTTACAGGTAGGTGAGAGCGAGACTGGCCAACGACGCGTCCGACAGCAACGAACCTCAAGGTATATCCCCGTTCTCCTTTCGCATCCATCCGAGTAATTGTGATACACCCTCGATCGCGATACTCTAAAACAAGTAACGTCAGCTGGCAATTAGCTAAACAGGTTCTGCTGCGACGCGTCGTTCTCGAACACGCTCCAGGCGTTGTTCAGCTCCATGAATATCAGCTTGGCTATGTTCTCGTTGGTCGTCCCGACTTGCTGCAACGATAAACAACAACAACAACAACAACAACAACAACGGTAATATTCCCCGAAAAAGCAGAGCAACGGATACAAGAATAATACGGTCCCCCTCACCTTGTCCGGATGCACGGCGAGGCAGGCCTTCCTGTAGGCTTTCTTCACGTCGGCGGGCGACACGAGCGCGTGCATCTCGCACTTTTGCCACTTGCAGCCCTCCCAAACGACCGTGTGCATCGAGCAGAGCAGCGCCCTCAGGTTGCTCTTCTTTCCCTCGGTCCACTCGGCTACCTTCATCTTCTCCGGGTCCATGGTCTTGGCCGCCTCGACCTTGCGCATCTGGTTGATCGTCCTCGGGCCATCCTTGTCCGCCTTGCGCGTGAACTTGTAGCCCTGGCTGCCCAACAGATCCTCGAACGCGTCGGCGGGCTTCTTAGGCTCCGCCTCGTTGATCGGCGTCACGGGCTTCTGCGCGCGCGAGCTCGAGTGCACCGGACTGGCCGACTGGGGCGTGTTGGACTCCCGGGGCGTACCGTTCCAGCTCGACGTCAGCCCGGCACCCATGGCCCCCGCGAGGTTCGCGAACGGATCCGGTCTCTGCTGCTGCTGCTGCTGCTGCTGCTGGGCCTGCGACGAGAAGTTGGGCACGCTCGCGTTCCTGGGGAACATGCCCTCGTCCGCTCCGCTGGGCGTCTTCGCCGACTGCGACCAGCCGCCGCCTCCAAGGAGATTGCTGCCGTCCCTGCTAGCCCCGCCGAACGGGTCGAACAGCATGTTCTCGCCTGTGGGAGTGGGCCTCGGGGCGCTCGGTCCGCCCTGGGCGAACAGCAGGTCTCCGATGTCGGCGGGCTTGCCGTTCGTCTGGCCGAAGAGCAAATCACCGCCACCGCCGCCTGTCGCTGGTGGTTCACTGACCACCGGCGTCGTCGGGGGCGCGGGTTGATTGAAATCCCCAAAACCGGCCAGGAGGTCGTTCGCCGCGGCTGCCTGACTAGAGTCCGACGGCGCGAATATGTCGAGGTTCGCCGCGGGAGTACTCCTCGGGTTGCTGGCCGTCGAGGAGCCAAGGTTCAGCAGGTCGGCCTCGCCGAAGGAGGTCCCCGGAGCCGCGGAGTCCCTCGACGGCCGGCGCGGCAGTCTCGGCTCCTCGGGCTGCTTGACTAGTGGCTGATTCTCCGGCGAGTCCCTCTCCCTTGGTTTTTTCTGCGGGAAGATACGGCGTTGGAAGAACGCGACCGACGCACGCGGGGAGGGGTAAAAAATGTTGAGCCTCGTACCTCGTTGGAGTGAAAGTTCTCCTGGGCCTCCTCCATCTCGAGGGTCGAGCCGAAGAGGGGATCGGGCGCGAGTCGGCCGCGCGCGGCGTCCTCGGCCTCCCAGGGAGCGGGCGCCCGCGTGAACTTGGCCGAGTCCTCGCCGATCATCGTGTTGACGACGACGCGAAACTTGCCGCCCACCTCGGGCGTGTCGTCGAGGTCGTTTTTGTCGAATATCAGGGTGTTGTCCTTGATGGGGACGTAGCCCGTGTGAAAGTGCAGGGCCGCTATCTTGATGCCGATGACGCGGCCGAGCTGCTGGCGGGCGTGGTAGACGACCATCGTTATGTCGCCGCGGACCGTGGCGTCGCCGAGGATCAGGCACACCTTGCCGTCCATCATGGTGTACAGCTTCATCTCCTCGTACTCTGCTCGCTTCGTCGAGAATACCTGCGATCGTAGGGTCACTGTTATTTATTTTTTCGTCAAAGTACTTACATGTCGCGCGCCAATTTTTTCATTATTACGTCGATACGCTGTTATTTAATTAGACGGGGAGTTTTATGTAACGAGTTTATTTTTCATAAAAGGCAGAGGCAGCTCTTTGTATACCGAGTATTGATCACGTAATCGTTTTCTTATTCAATTTGAGGTAACAAAATTAATTTTCGGTCGTTGGGAATTTTATTTTAATGTTTGATTTTCAAATAATGAAAAATAAAAAAGGGTTTTCGCACTCAGAGTAACTATGACTTGCTGATCACGGGCCGACATGGGCGACGGCAGTCAAAACGACCGCGTCGCCCGAAAATCGTCGGCCTCGGCAAACAATTTTTCATCACTGTGCGATAGAAATCCTGAATTTTCTCAACCTTTGCCAGCTTTCTCAATATTTTTTAGAATTAAAAAAAATCCATTCATGACGTAGCGGGGAATCGAACCCCGTGCGCTCTGGCCTCGCAGAGCAGTGCAGAGCAGTCGCTCTAACCGTCGAGCTACAAGGTCCGCCGCTCGCAATGCTTTCTTCAGGCTACTTTGCCGCAGAGAGAGGAATGTTCGCGTGAACGTGATGTCCCTTTCTAGCACACGCTGTAAATATGTAAACGTAGAATGACGCATATTTACTCGTACAGTCATTCCCCTCGATACCACGCGCATAATATAATAGAGCCGAGCGATCCTTTCACTTCTCGTCTATCAGCGCACCGATACTCTAATCGCGCCACTGTAAATATGGGAGGAGCAAAAAGAAGCAAAAAACATTCGTCCCAAACGTGACGACTCACCATCGCGCCGTTGCTGTAAATCTCGACGTACGGCCGGCAGCCATCGCGCGCCCGCGTAAACAGCGGCACGGGCTGAACGAGCAGCGACCTCAGGACCAGGGGCTTCATGTGGGGCAGCTCGCCGTTGACCAGCCTCGCCGTGTAATCGAGTATCCTCAGCTCCGAGGGCTGCATCTGGGGCGGCTGGCAGCGCCGCGTCGTGAACATGTTGATGGCCTCCTCGGCGCTGCGCATGGCTCCCCCGTACAGCAGCAGGGAGCACGCGACGACCGCGCTCGCTCGCAGTCCGTCCTTGGGAAAGGAAGTTTTTTTCTCATCAACTCGTCCTCGTCCCAATATGTTAGCTCGTCGAGGGTTCGCTGAGCGAGCCGATCCTTTGAATATTTTTTTTCGATCGTGAAACAAGTTGAGTCCATCGAAAAGAACATTTCGTACGATCGAACGAACAAATTCTTCCGGTCGACCAATTACGTTTTTCGATTGAAAAAAATACCCGACAGAATGCAGAGAGCGAAGAAATTTCGGGTCGCTCGGTGTGGGGTACTTGAAAGGTAAAAAATAAAAAATAAAACGACGACGTACGTTGCAGTATATGACGACGAGGTGGTGCACGTCGGCGTCGAGGAACCGATAGATGTCCTGGCAGATCTGGTAGACGGCGGAGAGCAGGGGTGCGTTCGCCTCGGAGGAGGCGTAGGCGAAGGAGCAGTCAATGTGCCGGCCGATGAGCCTCGCGATGTTCGGCCGGCCCCTGGAGAGGTTGTAGAACTGTATCTTGGTGGGCGGGGGGTGGCGCGCCTGGAGGAAGGCCCGGACGTCCTCGACGTGGTTGGCCCGGTAGGCGGACTCGATGCCGTCGGCCGGGTACGGCATCACCAGGACGCGCGAGGTCACGTAGCTCGCGTCCAGCTCGGTGCGGCCCATGCTCTGCTGCACCGTCTGCATCACCTTCGAGGACGTGTCTTTGATGTTCCGGAAGAGGCTGCCCGCGCCGCCCTTTATGGAACTGAACAGCCCTGCGAGCCAACGGGGTTATTTGCGATTCGATCCCCCCGTTGTATTGTGTGCAAACGCGGAGAGGGGTGAATTTAATTTTGAATCATTGGATCGGGGAATAAATGGGGAAACGATGGTGAGCCCCACTCTCTTCGGGGGCGTCGTGTTTATTTTCGTTACGCGGGGCTCGTTTCGCAACGGAGTTGTTAAAATAGCGCCGGAATGTCGTCGTCAATTCGCCAATAACAAGCCTCCAAACATTTACTCGAGTTATGTACAAATTATTTTCTTTCTCGGTGCAATGAAATATTCGATTGGTACAACAAACGTTTGGCGCACCAAATTAGCTGGCACATCGAGAGTACACATATTTCAATTTAATTTCAAACTTGATCAGTTAAATATTTACCGGCATCATCGGTGAATACTACTTTTACGGATCTTTCTGTTTCAGTAAATAAGAATATCGTTGATCTGATTTTGGCTGTGTAATCCAGGAGATATTCACTGTAAAATTTCCCCGATTCAATTTGACAGAGAGTATAGATGATTCAACGGGCCAAATTTGCTCACCGGACGTCTGGTGACCGGGAATCTTCGGCTGGTGTCCCGGTGGCAACTGCTGATGTTGTTGTTGTTGTTGTTGCTGCTGCTGCTGCGGAGGCAATGGCCTCGGGGCCGGCTGACTTACGGGCACGGGTGGAGCCGGCCTCGGAGGCGGTGGTGCGCTTCCGACAACATGGGGAGTGACCGTCGGCGACGGAGTCGGAGGTGCAGGTCTCGTGGGTGCCACCACGGGCGGTGTCGGCAACGGCCGGGTCGGTGGTGCTACGTCGATCTTTGCCGGCTCGCGCGAGTCGAAGCCGTTGGACTCGGCGATCGCGGCGAGCCGCTCCAGAATCGCGGACGTCGTTAGCCGCTGCACCGGGGAGACCTGCAGGCAGCCCCTGATCAGCTCGTGAAGACAGGCGAGCCGGGGGTTGGGTGGCAGCGGTGCGTACTTTCCGTTGATTATTGCCAGTTTGTTGCCTGCAGAGAAATAACATGTTTAGTCTCCTCGACTGCACTGCGAATGTCCATGCGGGGAGAAAGAAATCATGGATATCGAAATTGTAGAGAAATTTCGGCAAAACTGACCAAAAATGACAGCGCTGAAGCAGTAACATTTACCAACCGTTTTACCGTTCCAACAAGAGTAATTTAACCAGAATTCCCCGACGACGTTGATGATTTTTTTTTTCTCAGCGATACACCGCGCTGTTATCATTTTTAATGTTTTCAAGAAGCAACTCGCCTTCGGGGAAGGGATGCCTGAGCGCGACGAGAGTGTAGATGATGCAGCCGAGGGCCCAGCAGTCGACCGGCGGCCCGATGGGCTCGTTGTTCCACGTGTCCATCATCTCGGGGGCCCTGTACATGGGGGTCGTGTACTTGGCCAGATGGTCCTCGAGCTGGGCCCGCCTCTGGGCGTTCCAGGAGGTGTCGGGCAGGATCTGCTGGACGGTCGTGCTGCCAAAGTCGCAGAGCTTTATCAGCCCGTCGGCCCCGAGCAGAAAGTTCTCGAGCTTGATGTCCCTGTGTATGAGGGGCTGGGGCTGCTGGCTGTGCATGTGGTGGACCGATTTCGTAGCCTGATAGGCAACCCGGCAGATCTGGGCGAGGCTGAGGCTGCTGTTGGCCGGGAGGCTCCTGAGCAGGTCCGCGAGGGTGCCGCCCGGGCAGAGCTCCGTGACCAGCAGGTACTCGTTGCCCCGGCAACCGCTGTTGTTGTTGTTGTTGTTGTTGTTGACCTGCTGCACGCACAGGAACTGGATGATGTTCGGGTGGTTCGTCAGGGCCTTGAGGGTAGCGATCTCCTGGACGATGGTCTGCTGGGTCTGCTCGTCCGCCGCGACCATTCGCTTGAGGGGAAGGGGAAACAGTTTGATCGGTCAATTGTCGCGCGCCTGTTTGTGTGTCGGTTAATTACACGGAACCACGTGAAAAAAAATATATACAAGAATGACACTACTTATGCTGTGATCCAAACAACTATTTTATTTGCCTCAAAAAGTGGTAGAGAATGAATAATAATCATCGAATTGTTTTTTTCATCGTCGGAACGAAAAAAACTTTCGATCTCTGTGGAGCAAGTGAAAACGAGAGACTTTTTCTCTCGCTCGTATATATTTTCATTCGTACGCGAGTGACCCAATATTTACTCGTTGCGAATAAACATAAGGCACTCATAGTATATAACATGTTCAAGCGCCATTCTTGTGCATGATTTTTTCTTTTTTCTTTACTTTGTGGTCCTGTACAATCCTCTCACAATACGAGGAGAGTCATCATCATCATCATACCTTTAGAGCGTATTCCTTTCCCGTCGACACGTCTTCGACCGCGAAGACCAAGGCCCAGCCTCCTGCAAGGATGTCATGGTTATAATCATTTTACTCGTGATTGGCGAAATTAATCTACTTTTGCGTTTAGATCGATTCGATTGGTAGAATGAAAAAATACAAATATCAGTATATGGAGTTGATAATCATTGATAAGTATGCCGGCGTCAGGCACTTTTTTCTCTCCAAAGTTGCATTAGCAATCGGAACAATGAAACAGCATCTGTGCAAATGGTCAGCAAGTTGTAACGGGCGCAGATTGCAAATACGCTATCGGAAGAATTTGACGCGCTTGAACTTTTAAACATTCAATCTACATGCGTGTGTGTGTGGATGTGTCACTTTTGCTGTGCTGCTCTGTACAACAGCACTTTAGCTTTCATGCATGCTTGACCTTTTAAAAAAAAAAAATTAACTCAATAATATACGCCCGACGGTTTGAATACACGGGACGATTAAAAGAGCACGCAGCGCGATAAAAATGTGGATTAAATGACCGAATAAATTCAATGTAACAAGTGGCAGGCTCTTTCATGAATATTTATGTGCATGTATGTATTGACTTTTGCTTCCTCGGAGGAAATTCACTTGAATGATAATCATCGTTTTTTAAATGCTTATTTCCCCACCTTTCTGAGCTTAAAAGTGAATTTTTCGCAAAATTTATGTGAATATGGTATTGATTTTCAACCGAACAAAGCGTCAAGTTTTTTCGAAATATTTTTATCGTTTTATCTTCGTTATGAGTAGAATGTTAATTATTATGCTCTGAACGTAAGATTTTTGGAAAATTTCATGACTACTTTCTGATAAGAATCGGTCATGACTAACTGTTCTAAGTTTAGACATTTTCAAAACAAACTTGTCAGAAGCATAAGCCACAGCTAATGAAAATTGACTATTTCCCAAACATCTTAAAGTCTTACAAATAGATGTGGTGTTGAATTAAAATTAATTTTTGGGCGCAAAATGTTTCAGTACCCATTACATTTCATAGTAAGGAAAAGTAAAGAAAGACACAGATCTTATGTTTAACTCGACCGTAAAAATGAAAATTTAGAACCTTTGATTTTGTAAATAAACTTAAAAAATAGTTTGTGGGCTTGTAACTATGTTTCATTAACATGCAAACAATTTTCCGAAACATAAGTGATTTCCGACAAACATGTGTATGTATGTGTGAGAATAGAATTGCATTGCCACTTGTGGTAAATATACAATTGTATCTCAACATTTTCCAAAAGTCTCCACAATCATCCTTGCACTGTTGAAAATAGAGGAAAAAAAAATATCTCCGAGGAAGCAAATAGCTAATGGCAATTGGAATCGTTTTTCGCACTCTTTATACGGACGTTGTGAAAAAACGAATGCTATAGGAGCTTACATTTCAAGTGCATCTCAACTCCCAAGATAGATTGAAAGAAAAATCAATAAGTACTCAACATACATTTATCATACGATATAATACATTCATGAAAATGAATATCAAACTCGTGCGCGCTAATTCAACAAGATTCGAATGGCCTTATTAAGAAGAAAAAATATGCACCCCGTAAATTTTAAGCAACTTAACGTTGCAAGGCCTTGACACAATTTTTGAAATAAAAGAACAACTGATGAGCTCATTGAAGTACCAATTTTTTAAGTAGCCACCGACAACAAGAGGTTGAGAGAAAAATTGCTCCGGCCAATCAAACAAACCACGGGTCATCAAAATCTATAATTATTATACGCAACATCTCTTTAATCGACCCATATCAGCGGGATGACATTGACGCGTGCCAGTGTGTTTACATCGGGCGTCACATGCAGATGTATATTATATACAGAGCACGAGTATATCAGTTTCGAAAGCTGTCAAAATTAAAAGGCTCATTGTGCTTCAAAATGCATCTTCTTTAATATACGTCTCCAAATACGAAACGAGCGAAAACAAACTGCTGATACTTGTACGGTGTAAATAACTAAATGGGCTTCACATCCCGAGCGGAAGCGCATCTCCCGTTTGACATTGAAGCGGAACGCCCCCGCCGAGAGAAAGAGAGGAAAAATCAATCGCACCCCCCGAAAAAGCTAGAGAGCGAAGAAAAGGTCAATGCCGTCCCTCTCCGTGCAACGAAGCAAACGAGCGCGTGCTCATGGGCAGACGACAAAATTAAAATAGTCGCGATGATGCAAAACAATAACATTGCCTGCAGACGATTATGCTGCGCTAAGAGTATAGAGTGCAGAAGACCGCCGGAGAAGGTTAAAAAAAAACAAAACAAATCGAGCATTGATATATACCCTCGGCGATGAGTCGGGTGACGCGAAGCTTGACACCGCTGATCTCCAGGTGCTGGCCGACGTACTCGCTGCCCGCGCCACTGGCAGGGGCCCCACCGGCCCCGACTCCGGGCCCGGCCGAGGCGCCGTTCAGGTAGCCGAAGGCCGACTTCAGGTAGTCCGACATCCTCTCTGGCGGCCGCGGTCAGGTCGCGCTGCACCTCATATGTACCACCACTGTTGCGCGAAACGCTGCACTTGTATATACCGCACGCACGCCCGCGCCGCAATCACCGACTCGGGGATTTTTTTCTTTTCACGCCCGTGATATACGACGCGCGCTGGCGACGACGATGATGCCGTACTCTAGAGCACGCGACGGCACCAGCCAGCTGCGGCGCGCGCGGCCATATTGCTATAGCCGACGACGAGGGTCCGTCTGTGCTCGATGCGCGCGGCTGATGCTTTCTAACTGGATTTTGCGTGGGTGGGAGGTGTGTCGCGCGTGTGTGTATACAGTAGGCGGTTTTGATGCTTTCGGAGTTTCGGAGTCGATGCAGGGATCTGCGTTTTTATCAGTACGCTCTGATAACAAGCTGTCGGGACACTTTTTTTTTTTTTTCGGGGGGGGGGGGGGGGGGCGGGGGGGTCGCTTTTTTTTTTTTTTCCTCTTCTTCATGAGGCGGCGGCTCGATTTTGTTCCTAGTTTTTTTTTTTTTTTTCAAGGCTTTATTTCATGAAAAAGGGTACAATTTAATTTATTTTCAAACAATGATGTGTCGTTTCTTTGTTATAAATATTTTGAATCGTAGTGAAAATGGTTTGAAGAGTTTTCGTAAACTATTAACGATCTGAAATAGTGAAAATGTTTTGTAAGTTTTTTTTTAGTGTCAAAAGATTGGGAAGAAACATAATTCTAAACTTTCATTGAAAGAAACAACGCGCTTTCTTGCGTGTCAAACATTTTATGATAACAGCTGATATATAACAGCATGGTTTTCGTAAGCAAGTAATTGAATCGTTTGCTGTATTTTCATACTATGCATGCACTGTTTGTACACCAAATTAAAATTTTTTTCACTCTTATAATTATGTCCTCATAACATATACACAACATACATGTAAAATATAAATGTAAATATAACAATCCCATTCCCATATACTTACATACCTATATGTATGTGCTTGTATTCTACAAGTAAAACAAGTTGTGTCAACTTAGTGCGGACGATTTCGCACATTAGATTGAAACACCATGAGTGATTGCATGGTAACAGTATTTTAAATGAATTTTTAAACAGTTGAAAGTAACAATTTAAGACTGATAAAGGTAAATCAAGCAAAAGCATAGGATATAATAATTTCTTGGTATATTATTCGTAGAATGCAAAAGTAAAAAGGTTATGTTTGCGAAATAATAATTTCTACTAATTCACTCTTTGGATTTATTTCGAATCATAAATAAGTCTGAACTTTATCAATTCACAAAATTTATTATTTAAAAATTATATCACTCTTTTTTTGACAACAGTATCGACAAACAAGCCAAAATGCCAGATGACGTAGTAAAATTTGCCAAAATTCGCTGCTCGCCAGAATCGAGTTTCTGGGCCAAATTCGCAGAGTTAAAGATCGATAAGTTTAAACTTGATGAGAAAATAAATATTCATCTATGGGGAAGCTACAGCCTTGGACCAGAGGAGCGGGGAGGCAGGCCCTTATCCCTCGATTACACATCGTTCAACGAGTGAGATGATTTTATAAGCTGCTATTTATTTTACTTAATTTACGAATTTTCTAATTTTATATTTTGAGACAATCGAGCTTTTGAAAAATATTGATTGATTCAATTTGCATGGAACTTTGCCTATTTGTTTCGTCTATCACATTTTATCCGATAAAAATCATAAATGGCACTTTGATCCATTTTTTTGTTTTATTTGCGTGTCAAAGTTTTCAATTTCTACTCGCCAACAACATTTATCAATCATTGGAAAAAAAAAAAAAAAAAATCAACAAGACTAGCTGTCATTTTTCCCAGCGACGACCGTTCACCGCCGGTAAAACGAGCACAAGCGTCCCAAATGCACTTGAAGCGCGAAATACGAAATTCAAATTTTTATTTCACCTCTCGAACAGCATTTCATCAAAATAATGTCCACTGCATAATCCCACAGCGACCTGGAAACGACGTCGCACAACACGGCTGTCCCATGCAGCGGCCTGATGGTCAACACGAACACGTTCGACCTGTTCAAAAACACGAACCCGCAAACCTTCATCAACACCCTGGGCAGGGAACTGATCGAGACGCTGAAGAACGGTACCGCTCTTACAGAACCCTGGCGCCTGATGACCTTCCTCGTGCTGTCCCACGCGGACCTGAAGAAGTACCGGTTCCATTATTGGGTGGCCCATCCGACGCCCTTCACCCTCCCCGAAATGCACCACGCCAAGGAGCAGGTCTTCGTCAGGCAGGAATTCACGGCCGAGCAGGTGCAGAGCTTCGAGGAGGGCTTCTCGAGACTGGACGCCAGGTCGCGGTGCTTCTTCTCCGTGATCGTTTCCAAGGACTCTAAGGCCCTGGAGGTCGTCAGCCTCGTCAGGGGAGTCGATATCGGTAACTCGAGTGACAAGGAGGTGAGGATTTCTTACCCGCGATTTGTTCCCGATAGAGTCGATCGACGTATTTGATACGTTAAGTATGTTTACAGAACGAGGCGGACATTTACTTCGCGTTCTACGACCCGTGCTCGCACACCGCTCCCGGCTGGCCGCTGCGTAACCTACTGTGCCTGCTGTTCTTCCAGTGCCCGAATGTCTGCTTCGAGAAGTGGATGAAGTTTATCTCGGTGAGGGGACCCAACGTGACCAACTCCGTGGTCTACACGATAAAGACCAAAGAGCAGGAGGACATGGTGGAGCTGAGGGAGTCCCTGTCCAGGGAGAACCTCATCGGCTGGGAGTCCAACGCTAGGGGCAAGATGGGACCGAACATCGACGACCTCTCGGAAACGATGGACCCGATCAAGTGAGTATATTCAATAACCATCGTGACCCAGAATTTTGTATATGAAAACAACAAAACTCTAGACTGGCCGAGCGCGCGATCAGCCTGAACCTGAAGCTCATGAAGTGGCGACTCGTACCTGACCTGGACCTCGACTACATAGGCGGTCTGAGGTGCCTTCTGCTGGGCGCAGGGACACTCGGCTGCTCGGTTGCCCGAGTTCTTCTCGGCTGGGGCGTCCACACGCTCACGTTCGTTGACAACAGCGTAGTCTCGCCCAGCAACACGGTACGTCAGAACCTCTACACCCACGAGGACGCAGTGAACCGACGGCCCAAGGTCGAGGCCGCGAAGAACGCGCTGCTCAAGATCCACCCGAACCTGGTAAATCTCTCACCCTCTCCTCCACGTGTTTATAAACTCTGAAAATTAACCGTAACGTGCCTCAGAACGCCGAGGGGGTCGTGGTGCAGATACCGATGCCGGGTCACGTGGTCGGTCCGAGTATGCTCGAGTCGACGAGGCAGGCGGTTGAGAAGCTCGAGGAACTGTACGCCGGGCACGACGTGGTCTTCCTGCTTCTGGACTCGCGCGAGGCCCGCTGGCTTCCCACGCTCATGTGCGCCTCCAAGGGAAAAATAGCCATCAACGCGGCCCTGGGTTTCGACTCGTACACGGTCCAGAGGCACGGAACGCGGGATGTCAGCCAGGCCTCGTCGCCCGAGATCACCCTGCAGAACCCTACCGGCAAAGACTTGGGCTGCTACTTTTGCAACGACGTCACGCAGCCCGGCAACGTGAGTCGCTGTTTTGGTATACATATTGTACTCGTGACGAGTCGAGGACTAATTCACGCTCCGGTTTCAGTCCCAGACGGATCGGACCTTGGACCAGCAGTGCACAGTCAGTCGGCCAGGTCTGTCGTACATCGCGGCGGGCCTCGCCGTCGAGCTCCACCGCGCCAAGGAGGAGCTCGAGCAGACCAAGGACCAGCTGCGCCAGACGCAGGAGGAGCTCAGGCGCCGGGGCGAGACGCTGCTCGAGACGACGAGCAAGTTCAAGGTGTGCGAGGCCGAGCTCGAGGGCGCGCGCGAGGAGAGGGACCGGGCGCGCCGCGACATCGAGCACTCGCAGCTGTCCAAGGACGAGGTGCTCGCGCAGGCCTTGAAGGTGCGTGGGCTTTTACGATGATTATTGTTAACCACCGTTGATGATGATGATGATGATGATGATGATGATGAGCAAGCCGGTCCTTGGGATCGAAGGGAATGTCTCTACCCTTGCGGTTGGATGCGAAATTCGCAATAAACTGTTTGGTAGCAGGGTCGAGAAATTTACTTTGAGCGCCGAAGCGGCGAATCCAACGAACGGCCGGCGTTGCGTGCACAATTTTTCATCACGTTTTTTTCTTTCCGTTCTCCAACAGACGCGAGACGAGGCGGTGACGCGGAAGAACAAGGTCGAGGTCGAGTTGGCGCGCACGCGGATCGACATGCTCCAGATAAACAGCCAGCTGATGGAGGCGATCCAGCAGAAGATCGAGCTGAGCGAGCAGCTCGAGCAGTGGCAGATGGACATGCAGACCCTCCTCGACGAGCACTTGCGCAGCAAACTCGGCCCCGCCAAGCCCGCCTCGGCCAACTCGAGTTTCAACGGCGACGCGGCCGTGGTCGTCGCCCCGGCCCGGAAGAAGCGCGTCAGCAGCGGCACCAAGAAGCGCTTCGGCATTTTCTGATACCTCGAGTTTTAGCCGCGGCGTCGGCTCCGGGGGGCGGGGGATATATACTCTGTGATGGTGGAGAGCGTGCGCGCCGGTGCGTGTGTAATGGACACTGCTGCAGTGTGCGCCATCGTCGTCGTGAGCATACTTTCGCGACCGCGGTCGTGACGATGAAGCGTAGTGAGTTTCGTTCTTCCGAGGACACGGCGCGGTGTTGTACTTAACGAATGAATGTGTATATAAACATTATATACTATTGCATGCTTTTGCCGCAAATTGCAAACGAGTGATCGAAAATACGACTGCTGGATTTCACGTTCGCATTTTATTATCCGTCCATTGAACATAGAGCAGAGCGAGTTTATTGCTACTGGTTTACAGAAAATTGTAAGTATAACTCGTACTGCGTGTACACTGCAAACGGCACAATGGTGTTTGCATGATGGAGTGCCTTCTGGATTTGATGAATTTTATCAGGATATGAAATTACAGTTGCGAAACTGTCAACCAGACAAATTGTGTACAGTACTTGAAGTTGCTAAAATTTTTAAGTGTATCCATGTAAGATTCTAATTTTAAATAATAAAAATTCTATTCAAAACAAAATTACGCAGTCGTTCATCATATTTTTCTCTCATAGAAATCAATGTTATAGATGGTTGGCAATTTCTACTAGAAACAATGTTTTGGATTCTTTAAATCAAGAAAGTAGAAACACCAACCTGCATGTTCAATCACTACAATCAAATACATCGGACTGGAGTGTATCCAGTCCAAACAAATCCATTATTTTTCCCACCTCGAGCGTTTTTGAGGGGCTGGTGTGCCCTCGGTAGGAAAAATAGTGTTCACCACCTAAGTGCGATCCAACCAGGGCTACCTTACGGTCGCAAAATAGCCCTGGTGGCAATCGCACTTTTGTAATGAAATAGTATATTTCGTACCTGGTGGCGCATGTCGCCAGGGCGATCACAACAGTCCCTCGGGCGTTGCTTCGCAAACGCCCTCGGGCCCAGGGATCGCC
>JAPYYV010012196.1:0-11849 GCA_030522625.1 Copidosoma aretas | reverse complement strand
GAACTTGCAAATGTACGAATGTTACAATGATACAAACAGAAAAGTACGAGACAAGCAATGGAAAACAGATAAAGCTAAAGTCAATCGAATCGCTTTTCTGGAGAACTTCAGGAATGCAACAACAAAGTATTCAGGAATGCTAGAGCTGAAAACAGTAGAATGATGAATAGGAAATTAACTTATTCAAACATTATTCATCACAATATGTTTTTAACCGATCCTCTAATAACTTTAATAAGAATAAATGAAAAAAAATCGGAAGAGAAATTGACGAAGGATGCTTTGATAGTTTTGGATAGCTAAATCGAATGTAATGACTTATTTTTTATTTAAGTACTGTAATTATTGCCTCAGATTTTGTGGTAGTAAAAGAAGTTCATGATGTTTATTTGTACATAATATTTTAAAAATTGCAAATATGCCTTAAAAAATAATAATTTTTAAAAACAATACAAAACAATTTATTCGAACCTTATTATACTAATAAACATTGCTTGTATTTTTATTTAATATTTAGTACAGACTTGTATGCAAAAAACTCATTTCATCGTAAAGAAGAAGAATAAGTAGGTATTGTTGTTATAAAATAACATTTCTCCATCTTTCACTCATCATCTAAACCACCGAAAATTGTACTAAGAACATTAATATTTTCTCTAAAAAAAAAAGATTTTTTACATTATAGACAATTTACTTATCATCAGTGTTTAATTGCAAGAACTTATTTAAAATTTACCGTGAATTTGCAAAAAGCAGGCATTTAAAACAGTTTATAACAATATTCACAAGAAACAATAAAATTTCTTTTGGTCTCCTCTTTCGTGTATACTATTGCAAACTATTAAAAACAAGCTAGGGAATTCGCAATCACTGACGTAAAAGACAAATATATGTACAAATATATTTATCATGATTTTCCGAGATTACAATTAATCTTACAATTTTTTGTCAGCTTATTTGTAACACCATTTTCAATTCTGGAAATCTAACAATAAATTTGTATTTATCAATTCAAAAACCCAGTGTAAGCCGAAATAGTAGTGAAATATAATACTTATTCATTCTCGGCCAGTATTTTATCAATAAAATTTTAACTAGAAAATTAATCAAAATTCTCGGAATCGGCAGCCCAAGGAAATCTTATACACATATTTTTCTAAAGTAAATGAAATTTTCTGATTCTTTAGCCACTATTCTGGATACTCTGTATTAAATTTTCAAGAACAAACATCAGATTCGTGATAAGCGATTTGAAACACCCCTAATTACAAATTATCATAAGAATACGATCTAGTTTTAGTTCCTTATGTCATCATTTTGTATTCGACATTATGAATTTTAAAAAAATTCGTCTTGTATTCAGCGACCAAGAAAATCCTTGAGAACATTATTTTATCAAATAAATTTAGGTTTCTCGTAGTTTAAGCCATTATGTTCTGACAGGCATTTTCAATTTGAGAGAATAATCATAAGATTACTAAAAATTAACCAAATAAAATCAATACATAATAATTTTTGTTGAGTGCAACTCTCTTATTTTAGCCGCCATTTTGTATTTATTGTTTAGAATTTGATAGAATAAATATGGGATTTGTAATAAGTGATCCAAAAAAAAATTGAATACATATTTATGTTAAAAAAAATTGATATGTTCGTTTGTTTATCCACCATTTTTAATATGCATGAACAAACAGTAGGTTCATACTCAGTGACTTCAAACACTCCTGTATACCAATTTTTGTCAGATGATAAAATTTTAATTTTCCCGGCTACCATTTTGTAATATTGACTTTAAACTTAAGAATATTAATACATTATGCTTGTACTGTGTGGTTCAAAAAGCTCTGGAATATATATTTTCGCCGAAAAAATTGCTTTTTTTACTCTTTCAGGCACTATTTTGCATCCACTATTTATCACTTTTAAACACGAACACTAGATTTGTTATCAGCTACCCCAAAATCATTTAAAATACAGATTTTTTTGGGAATTTAATCAAATGCAGGTTCTTGCAGCCACCACTTTATATCTGCTAATTTGAACAGTGAAAAATAAACACAATATTTATAATTAGCAACCCAAGGAGCACTTAAATTCATATTTTTTTCAAATTAAAAGATTTTTTTTTCGTTGGCCATTTTGGATCCGCTATCTTTAAATTTCAAAACAAACATCAGGTTCGTACTTAACAACCCCAACAAACTCTAAATATAGAGTTTTTGTAAAAAAAAAAAAATTTCTAAAACTTTTAGATGGATTTTGATATTTTTTGAGGTTATAATATTGTTTTTGGTCAAAAAGTGGCAATTATACGTTAAAATTCAGCCTTTTTTAAGTATTAGGAGAAAAATTGGTGATAATTCCTTGAATATTGTAGTGTAGGCAAATTTTTCAGCGAAATAGTGTTTTTTTTCATATTTTTTCAAAAAATTTCAGAATAAAGGTTTTTTGTCGGCCATTTTGGATCCACTATCTTTTATTTTCAAAATAAGCATCAGATTCGTAATAAGCAACTCCAAAAACCTCTAAATACAGATTTTTCTAAAAAATATTTTCGGAAAATTTTAACTGAATTGCGATATTTTTATGGTTATGATATTGTTTTTGATCACAAAGTTGCAGTGATAAGTTAATGCTTGGCCTGTCCTTAGTATAAAAAAAAACAATTGGTTATGATTCCTTCAAAATTGTAGTGTAGGCCGATTTTTGAGCGTAATAAGTGCTTTTTTTTCATATTTTTCCAAAAAAAATTAAAATAAATGTTTTTTGTCGGCCATTTTTAATCCGCTATCTTTTATTTTTAAAAGAAACATTAGATTCGTAATAAGCAACCCCAAAAACCTCTAAATACAAATTTTTGTAAAAAAAAATTTTTTCTAAAATTTTTAGCTAGATTTTGATATTTTTTGAGGTTATATTATTGTTTTTGATCTAAAAGTCGCAGTAATACGTTAAAGCTTGACCTTTCCTTGGTTTAAAAAAAAAATTGGTGATGATTCCTTGAAAATTGTAGTGTAGGCAGATTTTTGAGCCGAATAAGTGCTTTTTTCCCCACTGTGCAACGCTACCCAATAATTTTTACTTATTTCTATGTATATATATTCATCTATTTTCTAGTTTTTTGTAAAGCTTTTTTGGCTGAAGAATTATATTATTTAACTAGAAATATGTTACAATCATTTACTTTTCGGACAAAAGTAATAGAAGTCAAAAAAATGGACCGCGTGATGTAACTCACGCACCAAAGTGACATTCCGCGCTAAATAAATAATTTTTTTCTGACGGGAATATTTTTTTCCCATCGATTAATGACACTTTTTTGAAGGGAAATATTACATAGGACACAAGAAAAATATTAAAAAATTGATACAAGGGTGGATCGATTGTTACAAATCGATTCAAACATTTTAAATGTTAGTAACATTTCTCATTTGTTGGTTATTTACCTTCAAATTATTTTTTCCTCAAAGTTCATTCTTTTAGCTGTAAAATAAATAACAAAGTGAAATAAATTACTTGGGGTATATTTGAGCATGACTTTATTCTCCAAAATATTCCAAAAAGCTAATATTCTAACATGTTGATGCTAATTCTGCACTCTTATCAGTTTAGATTCGAGCTGGAAAATAGTTTATAGCTCCATCAGAACAGCATTTGCATATTTTTAAAAATTACTCGTAAAGCCCTAAATCACCGAATTCATGGAATTTAAAATATCTCTAGCATCCAAAATATAAAAAAAATAAACGTTTATCTTTTTTTTAATATAGAACCCATAAAAATAATTGTCGCCACATAAAAAGTGTATTGGTCAGAACAGTGTTCGGTTTGTTATATACCGTACCATATGCATTACATATTATGCATGCTGCTATTCCAAATAAAACTTTGTTTTGCTTCTCTTATACGAAATTTGAATAACTCTTCAAAGATGTATAATATAATAATTATTTAAAGTTATGTAACCCAATAATTGACAAAGTAAGGTCATTTAGGTAGAAGACTTTGTGCTTGGATGTATAACTTGAATAAATTAATCATAGGGCATACAGGATTATTTCTTACACATTATACAAAATTATTTATAAATAAATTATTTAAGAAAAAAATTTGATTTGGGTAAAGCCCTTGTATCATAAGTAATCATTTCATTAGTATACGTTTTGTATGAGAAGCAGAATCATATGACTGTCTTTCTTCATGGAGGTAATAGGACACTGGAAAACTGTATGTGAGTCACGATATTTACTCAGAATGTATACATAGATAAAAAAAAGATATTTTAACTTGAACTTGCTGATTTGTTTTAAAGAAACTGAAAACTCTATTTCGTGAAAATTTAGTTCGGTTTTATATGCTATGTAATGATTCACTCGCTGAGAATTTCTATGCACGGGATGTAATGCAGACAGAACTGTCAACGTGAAACCATTCTCATCTTCATTTTTCATGATTATACAAGCTTCCTTTTTTCGTATATTATCTGGCAATTTAACGAGTGAACTTGCTTCCATCGAATTAAATTCAATAATTTTCACAGTCTACTGATTATCTGTTTTAAAGTCCGACCATAATCTCTCTTTTTAAACTCTTACACCTAATGCATGATGGGCTCTTTCATATTCAAATCAAACCAATCATTATCTGTGTTTTTTATTCTTAACATTTAGGTATTTTTAGTATTAAAGTGCTTCTGATCAATAATTACTGCATCTTTTTTTTTGTATTACATACCCTGTGGTAAGTTCGAAATATCAAAGAGCATCATGTTGTTCTGGAGCAGTTTCCACTTCTGACACAATGAGAACTTTGGAATTATATAAGAAAGAAGTAATGTTGACATGACCACGAATAATTATTACACCTATTACTGTAGGACTCTTAAATGCTGATGGTACATCGTTTCACCATACACTGTTTTCTACTTCACTAGGATCATCTGCACTATTTTGCACAATATCGCTGTTTTTTTACTGCACTGCTGCCGCTCTGAAAGATCCTGTTGTAATTCTCCACCGGTTTTACTTAGTAATCTCGTCAATTTCTCTTTAATGTACAGCAAAGTAGCCAAGTTTGACTGGCACGATTGCAACTCTCCTTTAGATACTGATTCAGATGTGATAACATGCTTATAAAGAGCTTTGATCGCCTGATTGGTTAATTCCAACCATCATCATCATCCGCTTGAGCAATCTGCCTAAGAGCTTTTTGCAGAAAATCTGTGTACTTAAAGTACTGAACGTTTATGATGCGGAGACTGTGAATAAAACAAAATAACATAAGTTAGAGAGAAAATCGAGTAGCGGAGGGGGAACCTCCAACCATTTTCTAGACTTCTCGTCCATAGAACAAAATATAGGCTGGAGAGAAAATCTGGTGGCGGTGGGGCAACCTCCAACCATCCACCAAATTTCTCTCTTGATTTAACTTCCTAAATCTAATGGAAAAATTCTGGTGTACACACTGAAAGAAAACTGGCGTGTGCTCTGTCCCTCAGGTAGCGCAGCTAATCTCCCATGCATGTAGATTAGCGGGCGACTCACTGTAAGCACAAGGCGTACCAGAGTGGCGCGCCAGCTGCACCACTCATCAGGCTCGCACGCCCGAGCCTGAAGATTCGTGCTGCTGCTGCGCTACACTGGCCTGTAGAGCGTTCTTAGTGATGCGCCAGTTGTACCAACAACTAAACCGAGGGCGAGCAGTCAATTTGGTATAGCGTCTGCACTTGCTGTTCAGTAGGCGCTCCAGTTTTCTCTCAGTGCATATACTGTAAACCCAAGAATACGTTAGTCCCAAATTATTAAGGAAGTTCAAGGGAAGAAAATGGATGGTTGTTCTTTTCTTTTGTGGGCAACCTAGGGCTCCTACTTCATTCTTTTTGCATAACAAATCTATTATGATATTTTTTATATTTCTAGCTCGTTTTATTTTTAGCTCGTTTATAGTATCAAATGGCTGTCTCAATTGCTACTCATTAAATCCGATTACTACTTACACCTTTTTTGAACAATATTAAAAGAATAATGTTAAAATAACCTTTTTTTAATTCATATAATTGAGTCTATTTCCAAGTTTGCATGAATATTTGTAACATCACAAAAATTGATAATTGAGTAGTTATCGGTGTATAAGTACCAATCAGGACATCCACCTTATAACTGTATGATTCAAAAGTATGTTTTTAAAGTTCGTCCAACCATGATTAGAAATTACAACCGAAGACTTACATCACGATAAACTGAGCTATGACCGCTCCTTAAGGTGGATTATCACCTTTTTTACAAGTTGAGCCATTACAATCAGGTTGAAATCCATTGTAAAATAAGACACAACGACAATACAATTAAAAGTTCAGGACATGATGCCGACCAAAATCGAAAAAAAAACCACATTTGAGATTCGATATTTGAACAGTCGGGTCTTAAAGGAAATTTTGCATCATGTACCAAAAGTCATAGCTTTTTTCAGCTAATAGTTGGGCCACATGCTACGAAGACTTAAATCAAGTAGTTAAAATAATCTCCATAAAAACTACCTTATAACAAAAGTAAAAGGTTAGGCAAGTTTGATGTGTTTGAATTATATATATTAACTATTTTTTCTAGAATTAAAATTAATTTATTAAAATTTTTTTTATTTGAAAAAATTTAATTGAAAAAATAGTGCTCATAGCACTCATTATTTCACTTATTCGATTTTTAAAATTCTAATCATGGTAACTTCTTGACATTAGATCTCCAAATGATAATTGCACAAAACAGTCGAGAACACATTTTTAATTAATTTCCCTATTTTCTATTATGCAGATGTGACGGAACATTCTGCCTGTGCTGTTGAAATTTTTTTTTATATTTACATATTTACGTACGTGTATCAAATTATTCTTCTAAATATATTTTTGCAGTGAATCTTTGACTCAGCAAAGTGATGAACTCAATTTATAAATGACAATTTTTTGGTGTTTCAAGGTAGAATGACTATTTATAAGAATATTTAGAATATTTTTCGCAAACAAAGTGCGGCAACAAATTTTATTTTATTTGTTGAGAAATGTTCAATATTTAAAATCTTACTTTTACGATTCCAATAGATAAATTCTTGCAAATAAATTTATAGCCTTGTAAAGTAATAAGATCTATTTTTAAAAGACAAGTTTTTATGTTTTAGTGTGGCAGAATATTTGTGAGTTTATTGGCACATTTTTTTTTTATCATGAGCATAAATTTTCTCATAAAAATAGTTTTTAATAGACCATAAATCTACAAAGTAATATAATCAATATAACGTATCAAAATCTGCTTTATCATATTATAAGGTTATACAAAAATCACAGTTTTTCTATGCAGACACGAGACACAATAAAATATAACTACGCATATAGTCTTATAATTTCTGAATCAACGATGCCGTCTCGTCTGCGTTAATATAATACAATTTCATCAAATAAAGCTTTTGCATCAAACATTGGAAATCTTCACGTGTAATTCGCGTTGGGTTTAAGACTAACATTCCGTCGAATGAATCGAAGGAAATGCTGTAACTTTACTATATACTTATGACATAACTTGCCAGGCCCTCTTTTTTAGTTTTTATGTGAAATTAGACAGAGGATATTTATAAGTCGTACACTCTTCTTTCATAGCGAACATGGTCTGGTTCATGACTAAGGGGCATGGAGTCTTATTTCTATTGGGGTCGCGGATGTTACGTAAATGCTACATAAAATTTTAATTACTCTTAAAAAATCATGGTTCTAATGAATTTCCATAGTATAGAATAGTAATTGTTATTGTGAATACATTTTCTCTAACCTTTAAAACTCAGTGCCCTAATTCTTGACAATATTATTTTGGTTGGATGGATAGAACCCCTTATTTTATAGTTAACACAAAAAAAATCAAATTTAGAGATTAACAAAATAAAATAATACTTACTGTTTGCAGGTATTCGTAAGAAACGTATTGTTAAAGAAAAATAAACATTGCTGCAATGCAAAAAATACCATTTCCAAATGGTTCAAGGACTAATATAGATTTTGTAAATATAATACATAATTTTTTAGAGCTAGATAAATTAAAAATATTAAGTATCTCACACTTCATGCCTACGAGTATGTTGTGCAGAATAGCATAATTGCAAGAAACAGTTTTAATGAACATCTCTCTTCAAATCTGATATTTGTTGGACTTATTCCCAGACTGATAGACACGCGACACAGATGACTAAAAAAAAGAGCCTGGCAAGTTATGTAATAATTATATAATAAAGTTACAGCATGTCCTTTGATTCATTTGACGGAATGTTAGTCTGCAGTATTAGTAGAAATTGTTTAATATTATTGTAAAAATCCACTTGGAAATATATATTTTACTGCGATACCTGAAACACAACGCGAATTACACGTAACGATTTCCAATGTTTGATGCAAAAGCTTCATTTGATGAAATTGTATTGTATTAACGCAGAGGAGACTGCATCGTTGATTTAGAAATTATAAGACTATATGCGTAGTTATATTTGACTGTGTCTCGTGTCTGCATAGAAAAACTGTGCTTTTTCTATAACCTTATAACATGATAGAGCAGATTTTGATTCATTATACTAATTATATTACTTTGTAGATTTATGGTCTATTAAAAACTATTTGTATGAGAAAATTTGTGCTCATGATAAATAAAAAAATGTGCCAATAAACTCACAAATATTATGCTACACTAAAACATAAAAACTTGTCTTTTAAAAATAGATCTCATTACTTTACAAGGCTATAAATTTATTTGCAAGAAATTGTTTATTGGAATCGTAGAAGTAAGATTTCGAATATTGAACATTTCTGAACAAATAAAATAAAATTTGTTGCCGCATTTTGTTTGCGGAAAGTATTCTAAATATTCTTATACTAGGGGGTTCTGCCCCCTGCGCGCTCCGTGCCAACCCCCGCTATTAAATCATATCAATTTCCAGGATTTTTTAAGAAAAATCAAATGATTAGCCAATCAGAATATGAAGTTTTAATTTTTTTTTCATTGATATTACTTTTTATTAAATTTTTCATAATCTCAATTTCAAATTTACCCGCGCTTCACCAGTCTCAGCCAATCACAAAACGAATAAAGAGGCTTCATCACGTGATCTATCACTTTTTTCTCTGTAGAAATAATCATGCTACTTTAAAACACCAAAAAATTGTCATTTATAAATTGATTTCATCACTTTGCTGAGTCAAAGATTCACTGCAAAAATATATTTAGAAGAATAATTTGATACACGTACGTAAATATGTAAATATAAAAAAAAAATTCAACAGCACAGACAGAATGTTCTGTCACATCTGCATAATAGAAAATAGTGAAATTAATTAAAAATGTGTTCTCGACTTTTTTGTGCAATTATTATTTGGAGATCTACTGTTAAGAAGTTACCACGATTAGAATTTTAAAAATCAAAAAAGTAAAATAATGAGTGCTATGAGCACTATTTTTTCAATTAAATTTTTCCAAATAAAAAAAAATTTTAATGAATTAATTTTAATACTAGAAAAAATAGTTAATATATGTAATTCTAACACATAAAACTTGCATAACCTTTTACTTTTGTTATAAGGTATTTTTTAAGGAGATGTCACAACTTTTTAAGAGAAATGTAAATTTATTAAAATGTATTCAAAAAATGTTAATTATTGTTTATGTTATGTCAACCCAATATCAGATATAGTTGTCTCTTATTTCTTAACTTGCTCTAAAAATAAAATGTACATATCTTTAGTACCTTTGGGCCAGGACTTTTTGGTAACTGTTTGATCATTCACATGGAACCATTGGCTATTTTGTCTGAATACGTTAGTGTAATGTCCTTCTGTCAAGTTACCATGGTGGAAAATTCCACTTGAATTTTTGTATTTTTTACCATTTATCGTAATTTTCGACGTAGGTATTGCATTGACCTTAAAATTTGATATTTTTGTAAAACCGTTTTTAGAATCAGAAAATTATAAAAATTAAGCTATCAGCATAGTATTTCGAATGTTTATATCTAGTTTTTTAATTTTTTTTTATTGGCAGCCATTGGTACTGTAGTCGTCGATTTTATACCAATTTCCAATATTGTAATCTACAATCTCTTGCAATGTACATGATCGTAAATTTTCTGGTACTAGAAGACGCAGTATACAACGAGATATATTTTCTTGCATTCGATCATTACAGTTATAGTCAGGACATATTATTATTTCGGTAATAATCTTATGTTTAAGAGCATCTTGTAATATGAGCGATCTATCACAACGTTGTAATGTGAATTGCTTGCCAACAAACTGTCTTAATGATGAAACGTCAACATTGTTTTTTGAAATATGTTGTTTGAAAACCGTTTTTACAATATCAGTATTACTATGTTCTAATAAGATTCTTCTTACGGTATAGGAATGAAATAAGCTTTGTAAACGATAATCATTAGTTGAAACCTAGTATTTTGTGATTTCACTTTGGATGTAAAGGTTTTAACATTTATAAGAATAAATCTTGTACAGAAAACTGTAATCATTCAACAACAGCTGTACAATGATTGTGTCTTCTCCCTGACCTGGAGACCAACTTGAGCTGAACAAGAGCAGATGAACTGATGGGCTAGTATGTAGCTCATAATTGGACCCATCCGATACATTAAGTATGGATAAGTTTAAATGTGAGATGCAAACTTCCAGATTTTTTTAAGAGCTATTAACCTATGATGCTAGGAAATTAATTCAAAAATCAAGTACACTCAAAAAAGTTTGGAAGTCTGCATATTATTTTACATTGAAACTCATCGATTATATTGACTTTGTTCGATAGATCTAAATATGAGCAACAGACTTGCACACCGGTCCATGTGATTTTGCTCAGCTCAAATTGGACTCTAGGTCAGAGAGGAAATCCACAATAAGTGTACAGCTGTTACAAATCACTAGGTTCCAACTAATAAAAATAAAACTATAGTTCATGAGAACAATGTTAAAAAATATATGTACACTCCAAATAGGCTGGCACTCTGCAAGTCACACTTGAACTGATCCGTACTGAATGTGTGTAATGGATCCAAACATGAGACACATATTCTTACAGTAGCTCATATGCTTCTGCTCAGTTCAAGTTGTTCTCCAGGTCCGAGAGGAGTACCGAAATCATGTCTCACCTGGCACCAAATAAGTTAAAAATTGTATTCAGTTTTTATTTTCATACAAAATAATAACTTGCATGAAAAAAGTGCTGGTACGTGTAGGTGTTTTGTACAGTGATTTGTAAAAAGGATACATTTCTGAATACAACTTTATTGAATCAATTGCTAATCATTTAGTACCAGGTGAGAAATGATTTTGACACTCCTCTCTCACCTGGAGAACAACTTGAACTCAGAAAAAAAAGATAAGCTGCTGTAAAACTCTGTGTCCAATGCTTGGATCCATCCGATACAATCAGTACGGATATGTTGAAGTGTGACATACACGTTGCTAACCTATTTAGAGTAAATCTAATTTTTTAATAATATTCTTATGATTTATAGGATTATAATCATTAGTTGAAACCTGGTATTTTGTGATTTCACTCTGGTGCACAAGATTTTGACATTCATAAGAATAAATCTTGTACAGCATAATATAATCATTCAATAACAGCTGTATAATAATTGTGTCTCTTCTTCCTGGCCTAGATACCAATTTGAGCTAAGAAGAAGCAAATGAACTGGTGTGCTTGTACGTAGCTCATATTTGGATCCATCCGATACATTAAGTATAGATAAGTTTAAATGTAAGGTACAAACTTACAGACTTTTTTGAGTAATATTACCAAATGGTACAAGGACAAAGATAA
>JAPYYV010012195.1:0-14450 GCA_030522625.1 Copidosoma aretas | reverse complement strand
GCGCTCGCGAGCAGACTCACGCAGCCGAGAGAGATAGTCGCTCTCTCGCAACCGCTCTATTTCTGTCAATAAAGTTTTTAGTCAAGTCAATGTCAGAGTTTTTTCTTTGGTACGTTCCTTATTTCCTTCGGGATCTGAGGATCTTATCCCAACCAGGAGTTACCATGAGCTTTGTGCTCATCCGGCGCCGCTCTCCTTTTGTCTCATAATACAGTCCGCTCGATATCTAACAGTGACAAAGATTAAATAAAATATTGTAATCATAAATTCCATAAAATTTTTCCAGAACAAAACAACGATCAAAATCCAATGTTTTTAGAAATAATTAAATTTGAAAAAAAAATTTTTGCCATTGATGGTCCTGATAGATCTGGAAAAACATTTTGATACAAGACACTAATTTACTATTTCTTATGAATTGGAAAAAAAATTTTAACCATGGCTTGGCAGAAATCGCTTCTATTTTACATTCGAAGGGAATGCCTACTCACAGAACTTTTATACTTCCTTTAGATTTAAGTACTATAGAGAGTTCATTTGTCCAGTTTGAATCAGATAAACAAAAATTACATGAAGTAGAAATAATATTTTGTGTCGAAGCTTCTATAATTACAAAAAAGGCATTGGAAATAGTTGATAGAACTTTAAGAGATTTGACGAATGATAAAAAATCTTTCGAAAATAAAATAATAATTCTGGGTGGAGACGTTCGTCAAATTCTCCCAGTAGTAAAAAACGAGAACAGGACTAATATCATTCAAGAAACTATAAAATATTATCTTTGGCCATTATTCAATATTTTTGACTGAAACACTAATGTACGTTCAATGGGTAAATATTGTCATCGTTATTATTCCACATAGAAAAAGGAAAAATTGAAAGTTTTTAAATTTCTCGAGAGGTGAAAACCAATGATGTTTATTCTAAACTTTTAATAACATTAATTAGTCAACATCAAGTAGTGCTATATTAACATTCAGTAATGATTACACACATTTAACAAAAAAATTTTGAGTTATATGCCAGGAAAGTTAGTAATGTATTATAGTATTGATTATGCAACTTACAAAAGAGTAGATAAAACAGATTAAATTTTTTTTTTATAAACAAGAAAAATCCATTATTTTATTATAAGAATCAAAGTGAATCATTCTTAATTTTTTTATTATTAACAATACGTTAATCAATAATTTCATTCAGAAATATCATCATAAAAAACAAACCTTATCAATGTGAAATACGTAAACTGGAATTTGCAAGTGAAGAATCATTATTGAGACATAAAAAAATTATTCACGTTTAATAAATGTAAAAAAATTGAAAAAAAATTTTAATGTAAAAAATGCGACAGTTCTTTCAACATAAATTATCACTTACAAAGACATATAAAATGCCACGAAAAAAACGATGAAAAAAAAATTTGGTAAAATTACGGTAAAGGTTATTTAAGAGCGGAATACTTGAAAAGACATATGAAATAATGTAATAAAAATAACTACAATAATTCATTTCAACATAGTAATCACGTGTGCTATTTTTATTGCATTATGTACATAAATTTTAATAACATATTTTTACAGGAGCTGATTCCTCATTCGATTAAGTACAAAAAAGGTCAAATTGAATATACCATATATTTTTATGGTTTTATGGTTTTCGAGCAAATATTAGCTCTCTGCCATCTTTAAAACATGATCGTTTTTTATTTCATTGTTATTGTCAAATTCGATCGTATAAAAATTGGATTAAAAAATAATTGATAAGGAGCGGATGCGTTAGGTAGGGTATGAATAGAAACAAGTTTTTGCTACTACTCGCCATGAAACCATACAACTTTATAATATAGGAAGATTCTTATTTAAATTATATGAGATTTTATAGTTACTTTTTTCAATAACATTAAATGGTGATGCTGATGATGCTGATAATATTGATGATGCTGATGATGCTCATGATGATGATGATGATGAGGATAATAAAGTTAATGATGAAGACGATAATCATAGTACGGATACGATATTTTGTTAGTAAATAAAATATTTTAGAAACAATTTAAGGTAGTTGTTCCCCGATACGTAGGTATTCATAAGAAAAGGTGTATCCTCTCGTCAAATAGCATATAATCATTTTCATATGATACTGACACATACATAGGTAGCATAATGGATTTTTTTTAGATTTTTTCCTAATTTAATAATCAAAAAATGTTATGCATTAGAATCAGCACTCTTTGCAATACAATTATTTTCATTTATCATCTTATATTAATAAACAAGAGCTACTTAGTGTTATTTTCTCTATCTAAGTAGTTACAACTTCTCTACTAATATATAAGTTACTCCTAATATAATATAATTTTAGTTTAGTTATTGAGGGAAACTAGAGCGATGGTACAACCAAATTTCAGACCTTAATATAAATTAGACCGTGAGTTATTAATTGTCGAAAATCTGGACCATAACCACGGTTTTTTGCTATTTGCGAGAAAATTTCTGGATCGATGAAATTCAAAATTGTATTATTGAACATTAAACTTTTTGCTTCAGATTTAAAAAACTGGTCCCGCTGATTTTTGGCACCTTGCCAGAAATTGTAAGCTGTTCGATTTTGTTGCCATCAATTTTTATTATTATTTTCCAAAAAAAAAAATTTTTACGCTAGCATAAATTTCACAACAGTTTTCGACATTTTGATGTAATTCTATCAGTCGACACATAAACAAGGTGCTCATTATTGGTAATATACTGTATATATATGTATATATTTATCTGCTCATATCTGTATTTTGATATAGTAAGTTTTTTTGTTACATCATAATTTGTTATTATTCTGTGCTTTGTATATACTTAAAAAACCGAAGCCAATACATTAGCACAAAGCTTTCTCAACAACATTTTTTTGCAATTTATTAATTTAAAAAAATTATAAAAAAATAATAGAATGATTTAGAATGTAAAAAAAGCTATTTTCATCCCCTATGATGTGTAATTATTTTGAAAATAAGAGTTTAATTTTTACTCGAATAGTACAAAAATATTGTTAAATTTTTTTTGAATTAATAATTGAACAAATAATTATAACCTATTACTTAAATCAATGTACGCAATATAACGATCTTGAAGCTATAATATTATTGAATTATATAAAGCTATTTAAATATCTCTTGAATATAACCATTTACGAGATCAAATTAAAAAATTTTCACTCCTAAAACAGCAAAAACCGTTTTTTAGCCGCAAAAATCGTTATAACAACCTTGATAGGGTATAAAATGATCGAATCTTTTTGTAAACTAATACAGGATATGAAAAAAAACACTTTATCACATAAACCTAGATCATATCAACGACTCGCAGGATTTTTAAGATATGACTCACTTTTAAAAAACATTTTGGATCTTCTTCTATGATAAAAAAAAACATTATAACGTAAAAAAAAAATTTTTTTAATTTCAAATAAAGCTGTTTTGATGCTCTATGAGGTACAATTATTAAGGAAATCGAATTTGAATTTTTTTACCTTAACGGTAGCCAGAAAACACGTTTTGGACAGAGAAAATCGTTATAACAACCTTAATAAGATATAAAACTTTAATGTTTTTTTAGAGCCGATGTCTCTTCTAATATATAAAAGTATCATGTCACAGTGTTGGTAAGAAAACTCCTCTGAAACGGCTTGACCAATTCTTGTGAAATTTTGTGTGTATGTTTAGTAAGTCTGAAAATAGGTCGTGAACTATTTTTCATACCTCTAAGCAATAAGGGTGGTCAACAAAAGAATTTGTTTCCAAATTAAAAAAAAAACTTTTAATATGATTTTTTTAAGATTTGGAATTAAAAAATAATACAACCCTAATTTTCACCCTTTTTCCGTCAACCCCTTTTTTTAATAGCGATATTAGTACTTTAATCATTTTCTACTCTCGGCAGTCGATAACTGATCAGTTACCACCCGAACAGTTATTTCCGCCAAGTGTCTAAAGGTGTCACTTTTCACCAAGTAAACAGCAAAGAGTAGGATTGAGAATAAAACCGGTCTACTTTCCCTTACCATTTTCAGTCATTATTATTGATTGTGCGTCGATCGTAGTAGTAAAGCTTATACTTATCATTTTACTTTCTCAGTACAACCCTTATGTTAAGTATATAATCATAGTCAATGTATCACCAATTTGCAGTGCTATAAATATTTATTCTTATTTTTCTCGAGATAGTTCTCACGTTTAGTTTATTAAGTGATCTCCTATAAATCAATAGTATTTAACACGTGTCACGAGCTCCCACAGACAACAACTATTGTATTACCTGTATAAATCATTCCAGAATATTTTCATACACTTATTAGTTCTTATTTATTATTTATTCGTTTTTTTACCATTAATAATACTATAATACTTTAATTTGATCTATTTGTGTGTTTTGTACAGTGAACGATGCCAGCAATACGTAAAGGTTCCAATTTGGGCCGTCGAACGACTAGATCTACAGACATACAAAATGGAAGAGCCCAAAGAACAGACGAACAAATCCAACAGGATCGTAAAGTTGTGCGCGTGAACATGGCGCAATAGGGATCTGGCATGAAAAATCTTAAATGCGTGAATCACAATCACAAGAGGAACGAGCTGACCGAAATGAACAAGGACGATTAGAACAAAGACAAGCGCATCGATTTGTGGTTAACACACGCAGAGCAAATGACCAACAATGCCAAGAAGTATATCGAGCATTTACATCCGATTCATTCAGTCGTCTAGCAATCAAGTATGAGCCCGATATTAAATATCGCGCTCATTCAAAAGTGGAGATTGGTGCTATTGACAAGGAATGTCTGAATTGTAATGCTCTTAAATTCAAAAATAAACCAGCCGGTATGTGTTGCGCGTCAGGAAAAGTGCAACTTCCACGGAAATTGAAACACCACGTACACCATTGAACGGTTTACTTATCGGTACAGATCCAGATTATAACCTGCTCCTGAACTCAATTCGAATATTCAATTTATTCTTCCAGATGACATCGTTCAGAGCAACAGAATCAGTTAAAAATAATGCTGCAAATGGTCAACAATTTCATTCAGAATTCAAAATCAAAGGTCAAGTTTATCACAAATTGGGCTCATTGCTGACAATGCCAAACGAACCACATGCATTTTTGAAAATTTACTTTATGGACGGTAAGGACTCTGAAAGTGCACTCGCCCATCGCGTGGATGCACGTTGTAGCCATAATAACCTAAATTCACCTTTTGCGAGACGCATTGTCGGCGAGCTGGACGCTTTATTGAATAAGCACAATAATTTGTTGAAATTATTCAAATCACACATGCTTAAATTACAAAGTGACTATCACGCTATTGTCATCAATCTTGATGAAAAACCTGCCGGAGAGCACATTCATAGGTTCAATGCACCTGTTGTTATTGACGTTGCTGTGATCATGGTTGGCGAGCCGCTCGCCGCGAGCGTAGCGAGAAATCGTGATTCGAAGAATTAATAATCTTGAGTTTATTGCTGATACACACCGTTCATGCGACGCTCTCCAATATCCACTAATGTTCTGGAAGGGACAAGACCGATATTGCATAAATATTAAGCAACGGGACCCCATAACAGGTGATTCATTCATTATAAAACCTAATTCATTATGAATATCAATACTTAACCCATTAAGGCCGAGGCGTTTCAATTTTTTAGCGACTTTCCAACGCGATTATTTTGTATGTTTTGGCATCAACATAATTATGTTCTTACATATTATGATGTAGAAAATAATGCTCTTTCTGAATCTTTCGTTAAAATTTTTATTTGTTTTAAAGGAAAAATATTATGACTAATGTAAACACAAAAAACACCAAAATTGAATAAAAATTTTTTTTTTTCTCCTAGAATATTATCACAAATAACTTGTACTCAAAATATGCTAAAAAGTTCATGGAATAGTTCAACTTCAAGATATTAATTTTGGCAAAAAAATTTTTCCCTAAAACAAAAAATAGTTCCATTGAAAAGTCGCTAAAAAATTTGAAGTCTTCGGCGTTACTGGGTTTCTTTGAACTAATTTTTATGAATATAGTATAACAGGAGCCGAAACAAGCAAGAACGATAGCTCGAAGGATTATTATGAGTATCGTCTGAAGATTAGACGCGGTCAGGACAACGTCATTCTCCGGTGTTGCAAGCTTTGACAACAATTCATGGTTGACACGTACGTGAAGATAAAGAGCGAACGACTACGATACTAACGATATAATCAAAAGAAGTTGCGTGCGGAAGAATACATTCACTTTTGAGACGCTATTGTAAGCAACACCGACACCGCCAAAATTGGTAACTATCATTCTACCATCATCGTACATAGGCAGTCCACGTCACATGCAAGAATACATCCAGGACGCTATGACTTTCGTGCGCAAATACAGACGAGCGTGTTTATTTATCACATTTATATGTAATCCAAAATGGCCGGAGATTACATCTTTGCTATTGCCAGGATGAAATGCAATACATCGTCATGACATTACAGCATGTGTGTTCAAACAAAAATTAAAGTATTTAATGAGTTTCATTACAAAATTACATGTATTCGGTCCCACACATTGCTGGATGTATTTGGATTAATGGCAAGAATGTGGATTACCTCGTGCACACATTTTGGTATGATAAATCGACAAAATACGTCCTGAAGAAATCGATAGTATAATTTTTGCGAAAATTCGAGATCCGTCTACTGATCAATTACTGTTTGATATTGTTACAACAAACATGATTCATGGCTCATGCGGTGATCAGAAAATGTACAGAGTTTTCCTGAAAATTTCACTAACGATACGATCACACATGTCGACGAATATCTAATATATCGTCGAAGAGATACAGATGATGGCGGACATCATTTCCAAAAAATGTCAAAAACACAGACATTGACATTGACAATCGTTGGCTGGTGACATATTCACCTCTGCTGAGTAAAACATTCAATGCTCATATTAAGGTAGTAGTTGATGAAATGACGAGATGACGAAATTTCTCAAAATTTAAACATGTATTTCGTGAACTATTTTTGATCTACTTTTAAAATTTCAGAAGGCTCAGTGATGATGAAAAGTAAATATTGCGTTTCAAAGTTTAGAGTTTTAGTACGTGTGTCATAGAAAAAGTAATTGCAAGAGCAACGTAAACATTAATTATTCAGCCAAAAAACGATGAATCTTTACAAAAAACCTTTTTGTTAAATAATCTTGTTCGAAAAATTGAAATTTTTACTGAATGCCGACAGCTAAGCAGAGCTAATATATCTATATAGAAGCAGAACGGGACATGTACACGCACACACGCAAAAGATTTTCCTGTCCATGTGAGGTCTACTGCGCATGCGTAACTGTGGGTCAACTACCACCTTAATGTTGAGTTCTGTAGTTGGGTGAAGAGCATCAAATACATTTGTAAGTATGTGAATAAAGGAAGTGATATGGCTGTATTTCTTATTGATAATACAAATGTAAATGTTCCTTCAGTAAATAACAACGATGAAATAACGCTCTACCAGATTGGCCGGTACATCAGCTCAAATGAAGCTGTTTGGTGTATCTTTGGTTTTCAAATCCATGAACGGGATCCAGCAGTTACTTATTTAGTCATCCATCTTGAAAAGGGCCAGCGCGAATTTTTCACGAACGATACTGCGATTAATCGTGCAATAGAACCACCAAAAACCACACTCACCGAATTTTTCGATTTGTGTAATCATACGGATGCTTTTGGTGCATTTGCGCGAACACTACTCTATTCAGAAGTAACACGCTGTTTTACATGAGCTCAAACAAAAAAATGGATGCCCCGCAAGCAAGGCACACCAATTGATGCATGCCCTGGTTTATTCAAATCAAACACCTTGGGTCGAGTATATATGGTTAATCCAAGGCAGACTGAGTGTTTTTATTTGCGACTTTTGTTGGTTAATGTCACCGGCCCATTTTAATTTCAAGATATACATAAAGTGAATGGACAACAGTATCCAACGTATAAAGATACATGCCTTGCACTAGGCTTGCTGCAATACAAATTCGCCTGCTATTAGCTATAGAGTTGACTACATGTTTCTGTCAGTCCGAGCAGAGATGTTGTGGGATAATCACAAAGATTTAATGACTGATGATATATTGCAATTGACATCGTACACGGTGCAACGATCTAACAATAACATTCAGCGACGATATGTACAATGAAGCATTGATTGCATTGTCTTGCCAATTTGCCACTCAGTCATTTTGGTATGCATTCGCCAAATCGAAGTGCATCTGATTAAATAAACACTGAAATGAATCGTTAACTGCAGTACAATACTGTAAAAAAGGGAGCGATTGATGTCCCACTTCTGACAAAGGAAAAAAGAACCATTTACGACCGCATTATGCCCGCAACTTTGACAGGACAAAATGGATTCTTTTTTTTTATGCACCAGGTGAAACTGGCAAAACCTTTTTCGTTTCGCTAATTCTCGCCAAAATACGATCAAATAATGGCATCGCAATGGCCGTTGCATCATCTAACATAGCAGCAAATTTATTGGATGCAGGTAGAACAGCTCATTCAGCATTTAAGCTACCACTCAATATTCAAAATAATCCAGACGTAGTGAGCAACATGAAAAAACAATCGTCAATGGCCACAGTGCTGAAACACTGTAAAATTATCATCTGGGATGAATGCACTATGGCTCACAAACATTGACTTGAGGCGATAAACAGGACATTGACAGACATAAAAACAACGACCAACTATTTGCCGGCGATCTGTTACTCCTTTACTCCTTTCAGGTGATTTCAGACAAACACTTCCCGTAATTCCACGTTCAACGTACGCTGATAAGATCAACGCTTGCTTGAAATCATCGCCACTGTGGAGTACAGCTGCAACTGAATATGCGCGTTCCAATGCTCCAAGATCCATCCACTGTAACATTCTCAAAACAATTGTTAGATATCAGCGATGGAAAAGTAGATGTACATGAAAATACTAGATGCATGAAATGCCGACTGATTTCTGTACGATCATAAATTCGCAAATCGCTGTAATTGATCACATATTTCCCAATATACACACACAATACTTAAATCACGAGTGGCTGGCAGAAAGAGCAATTTTAACAGCAAAAAATGTGGACGTCGACAATTTAAATTTCAAGATACAACAGTTGTTGCCAGGGGACTTGGTGTCATACTAATCTATCGATACATTTCACGATACCAAAGAAACTGTAAATTATCCAGCAGAGTTTTTGAATTCATTGGATTTGTCAGGCATGCAACCGCACCATTTACAACTGAAGGTTAGATCTCCGCACTGAAGAAATTCGCGGCGGGCAGCTCACCCGTGACGGAGTTCCTATTTCTTGAATGGACTCGCAGAGACACGCTTGTTCAGCCGAAGGGCCACTCACCTATTCGGAGCGCGCTGCTGTCCCATCGAGGCGAGCTGAGTGCCCCGGCGGAAGTGCAGCGTGCCCCGAACGGGAGAGCGATAGTACAGATTGGAAGGGAACGCTGCCCACTCGCTTATAGCGTGATATCATGCCAGCAGAGCACTTACACATTACAGCTATTTCTGGGCTCAGAAAAAATTAATTCTGGAAGCATATCTTGTATCTAATAGTAGGTATGCTATGCCGGTACTGGCTCATGCCGGTTCTGGCTCACCCCCCACCAGAGCCCCTCTCCAGCGCCATCTGTAGACTGGACACATTTTTCCCCTCCAGCGCCATCTGTTGGCCGGGCAAATTTTCCCCCTCCAGCTCGTGCTGTTGGACGAGCAGATTTTTACCCCCTCCAGCGCATAAATTTTTACCCCCACCCTGGCGTACATTTTTTACCCCCCTCCAGGCCGCCGAGAGCACGGACCTAAGGAGCGGATTCAAGAGCTCACTATTATTTTCATTTAAAAAATGTGCTCTTTGAAATAGTGCTATTAGTGCAAAGGGCTATAGGGCTCTCGGTGGCACAGACGGTAGCCTATCAGACTGTCACGTCGAGAGCCAGGGTTCAAGCCCGACCAAGAGGAAATTTTTTTTCTTTACTTTAAAATGTGTATCTTAACGTAAGAAAGTGAAAAATGACTCTTACTAATTTTAAAGTAAAAAAAATAGAATTTTTAGAAAATAAGAAACAAAA
The DNA here is from genome assembly GCA_030522625.1 of Copidosoma aretas. Classification (NCBI taxonomy): domain Eukaryota; kingdom Metazoa; phylum Arthropoda; class Insecta; order Hymenoptera; family Encyrtidae; genus Copidosoma; species Copidosoma aretas. The sequence continues at coordinate 4,283 of JAPYYV010012195.1, read as the reverse complement.
TAAAAAAATTAAAGATGGCCCTTAAAAGGCTGGTAACGAAGAACGCGGACTGAACACCTACGTTTTTAATTTGTGGCTCTTAAAAGAGCCGGTTGTTTGCCTTTTCGGCATGAAAATATTAGCCTTTACGGCGTCAAAATTGGAAAAAAAATATTTTGCCTTTACGGCGTCAACAAAAAAATCTGGCACGACGACAGCGACGACGATGAATAATATTTTGCCTTTACGGCGTCAACAAAAAAATCTGGCACGACGACAGCGACGACGATGAATAGCAGCAGCACCGGTGGACGATGAATGGCAGCAGCAGCAGCGGTGGACTATGAATAGCAGCATCTGGTTAAGCTGCACTGGTGGGCGATGAGCAGCAGCGGTGGACAGCGTCGACGACGAGGAGCAGCATCCGGTTGAGCAGCAGCATCCGGTGGACCAAGGCAATAAGCAGCGGTGAAGAGCGACGACGAGGAGCACCAGCTCGTCAGTCTATGCGACGTCCGAGGGGCCCGGGGAAAAACCTCGTCAGTCTATGCGACGTCCGAGTTACAAATGACGCGCGAGTGCAGAATAGCCCCCCTTATATAAGCTTTCCAGTTGCTACTCCGACACGTGCGCTGGTGGGGGTAACTTTTGGAGTAGGTATGAGCGTGGTGGGGGTAATGTTCGGAGTAGCAACGGGAAACTTTAAATAGGAGAGCTCTTTCACGCACTTGATTCAGTCGACATCGAGAAGCCGCGCCATGTCAAAACAGCAACAGCAGCAGCAGCGAGAATCGCCGCGCTCTCCCGAGGACTCCTTCACGGAGAGGTTCGAGCAGGAGCTCGAGAGAATAAGGAAGAATCCCCTACTTCCCGGCAGCCCACCCATTGAGTTCTAGATGACATTCAACATCTGGGCGCAGGCCAACAACCTGCTTCCGGATGAAGATTTATTTTTGGCAGGGCTAGGACTGCCGCTAGAAGAAGCCTGGCAGCAGCTTCGAGAGTTCGAGGAGGACTCGGACGTCGACCACATCGACGAGGACAGCGACGAAGACGATGACAAAGACGAAGTCATCACTATCGACAGTGATGACGACGACAGACCCCTGACAAAGCAACGCAAAATAATTTGCGTCGACCTTGTGTCGCCAACGAAACGAGACGTTGGCACACAGACAGAATAAGCAGACGGACAGACTTAAAAACAATCAGTCCTTTTCTGGACCAACAAATCATTTAAAACGTAAAGAACGAAAAGTTCTTAAAAATGTTAAATATTTTAAGGACCACAAACAAAATTTAAATTTCCCTTTCCACTACTGTGGTAAGTGGAGAGGGGTGCTTGCGAAACCAGGTGTAAGTGGAGGGGGTGGTGTTTGCGAAAGCAGGTGTAAGCTGGAGAGGGAAAATTACAAATCAGGCTATAAATAGCAGGCTCTTTCGAAACTTTTCATCATTCGATTTCAGTTCTCTCTTGCAAAATGAACATGAACAAACTTATAGTTGAGCTTCTTTGGATCCTTACTTGCCCTAGGCTAAGTCAGCACATTGAAGAACTACTAGCGGCAATAGCGAAGTTAGATAATAAGTCTGAAGAAATGTCAGAACATCAAGAGGAGGACGATAGCGATACGCTCGTCATTATGATATCTGAGGAATAGAAGGATGAAATAGATGCTATGTGAAACAATCACTGTGAATAGAAAACAATTGGCTTTTTTTAGAGCCACAAATAATTAAAACGTAAAGAACAAAAGTTCTTTGATTTTATTTAAAAAGTCTAGAGCGTAAATATTGATGTAGATATTACGTTGATACTGTGGTCCAAACAAGGACCGATTTCTTATTTTAGAAAAATTGATCAAGCCGTATACGGACACGGTCACGAGCACTCTTAGAACGAAGTCTGTGACGCCAAAAACATTTCTTCCTTGGCAAACCTATAGGTCTACGGCAACCATTCCATGGTCTCCGTGATTTTTCTTCTTTAACGTCGATTCCGTCTTCGACGCTTTTCTCCTTCTGTTTGAAGCTGATCATTATAACGGCACTTGTGCTTTCCCATCTCGTTCTGTCGTCAGATCAAGAATGACTGAACTGATGCTAAATCTACCAATTTATATTATCAGTTACAAAAAAAATGAGAAGAGATATATAATGCTTTTAAGATGGCAAGTGGAGGGGGAAATTCTTCAGCCTTTTAAACATCTTCCCCCTCTAACTCACTATGTTGAGGGGGTAAATCATAAATTGGTCTATAAAAGGCAGGCGCTTTTACATTTTTTTCATTCCATCGAAGTCAGTAACATGGACAACTTCAACGACGAGCGCAAGTTCTCCATCAGAGATCTTGTATCTATGAGCAATGAGGAGCTCTTGCAGTTCTTGACGAATCAAAGGCTACAAGACCGCATCTTCGGCGGACACCAAATATTGATGGAAAAAGAAGAAAAACTGTCAGAGGAAGATAAGGAGATCAATGTCGTCGGTGGGTCTAGCTTCTAACTTAGATTATCACCTGTTGAGGAGATCGACGTCGTCGGTTGGTCAAGCCCATCATCTCAACCATCACCACCACCATCACTGCCACACTCCATAAAGTCACCTCAACTAGATGCAAGAGCTGCACCTACGTTGGAGGAGACTGTGAAACGATGCATTAAAAAACGACAATGCCACCTTTGCTACTCGACTTGAGTAGCCTAAAGAAAATTAGAGCTTATAAACAATCGGTCCTTGTCAGGACCAACAAATCATTTTAACGTATAGCTACATCTACAAAAAAAACTTTGAGAGGGCACTTGGACTCGAACCAAGGACCTTTCGATTTGCAATCGAACGCTCTACCGCTGAGCTATACCCTCGTATATAGGGATATCACTCTTACGTTAAAAAGATTGATGAGTCTGAAAAGGTCTACAAAGGTGTTAATTGATAAGGGCCCCAACCAAACGCCCTTATCTGTGAGGTACATCCGATTATTTTTACCTCTCGAATAAGCTCACCTAATGACCGACACAGATGTGATGCTACTGTATGCTTACAGCTCTTCATCACTAACATCTTCCCACTCCATGTGAAAGAAGAATTTTTTCATGCGTTTGACATTGTGTAAAGCACACATGGGCTTATACGCCCCATTGTGATGAGGACAAGCGGTGACCTGTCTTGGGAGCTCTAACGGTGGATAGTCTGTCATATCAATGATTGTAAATCCAAATCTTTCAAGCCACTTATGTTTGAGTTCTCTAATTATAAAAATCGTGGACGCATCTTTGAGATTCTCTTGTAGGACATTCCCGATCTCAGTGTACTTGATATTACCTGAATTCCAGGCTAGTCCATAATAGCAAAGTTCAAGATGTAAATTTTCATGTTTGTACTTCTGTGTTAATTCATGACACGCAAAGGGAGCTTTAAAAAGGAATACTTGTGCTTCGCTATCATCGGTATGTAGAGAAAGAATAGCTAATTCCTTAAGCACATAATCATTGCCTAGCTTTTTAAAGCCTTGCATGTTCACCACATATACCATTTTTATTTTTTCAACTTTTTATAACCTTCACGTTCGGGGAATGATTTATTCGTTGAAAAGTTGTCTGTTAAATTCCTCAACCAAGACTTATTTCTATCATCATCATCCTTAGTTGAAAGTTTCTGATACTTGACGTTTGTGGTGAATTTGCTTATTGTCGGCTTATGTGACATAACAATTTAGAAGATTTTACAATTTTTACTATCTTTTTCTTTAGACTTTTTTTCTGGCCACTCCTCAGCGTGTCTCTTCTCGAATTTTTCCCACTCTACTTGTTCTCGTTTATTCTCTTCTCTGCTGACCTTTCTCCATGACGGATGAAAGACGAATGATGCTGGCAGCGCCATGCATCGACTTTTATAGCCTCACATAAGTTTCTTGACATCGCCACTCATCGGACTATACTGAACAATGCAATCATGTAGAATCGAGCAATAGGCTGATGTGTTGGCGGGAAAATTGTCATGCGATTCAAATTCCAGACGAACATCTAGTGGAGCATTCTTTAGTGTCTCATTTTGCTTGGAGCAATCAATGACTATGAAAGGTGCAGTGCTCAGAAAACCATATCTATTCAACAAAGTTGCGCGATTTTTACTGTAATATGAATTCCGAAAATTAGCATACATATCATGTAACAATGCACATTGATTTTTCGTTATATAGAGACTAAGATCACCGTAAGGATAATACTGCGAATTCAAGTAGAGTTTGACATTTCTTATGTTGCAGTGATCGAACTTGCTAGCATTAGCATCTTTCCGATTTT
>JAPYYV010012194.1:0-11420 GCA_030522625.1 Copidosoma aretas | reverse complement strand
TCGAATATATTAATTATTTGTTGAAAATTACTACAAGTCATTTTATGCAAAGTGGCAGTAATTGCAGCAGTGTCAGTAATACCCACATTTACCCCTAGTGATTACTTGCAATAAAATCTTTGTAACAATTGCAGTTATTTTAAATGTTGAAAGTCTGTAATGCCACATTCATATGAAAATTTTGAGATTTGTGTAAAGAAATCGACAAAGACTGAAAAAGACTATTATTATCACCGCTAATTTTTACTCTGACTTTATTTATGTTCATTTAAAATTTATAGCGATTTATTATTTATAAAAAAATAGTATTTATATTTAGTTGTAAGGTTCAACTTATAGAAAAAATATTTTGAGAACCTTCATCGTAGGTCTTAGCTTTTTATATTATATAAGTAAACGTCGTTAGAAAAAATTGGTATTCAACGTTGCATAGGTAGGCCTAAAGCAGCACACATAAACGTCATAGAAGTGATATTCGTATGCACATGCGGTACTTTGCATACATTGATAAATATGAATAGAAAAAAAATTTCGACCAAATAGTAAAAAAAACGAATTTAATCAAGTACATACAGAAAAACGGATAAAAGCATCCATAAAAACGGTTAATGTTTACAGTACAATATGGAATAGCATCGTGACGAGACATATTACAGCCCCAGCATTGGACCGTCCCAAATTCCCTGCACTAAAACACAACTAACTGCAAAAACGACGAAATTACCTAATACGACCTAAAACGACCAAATACGAAAAACATTACAAAACTTCGAAAAACGCACGAACGAATTACGACAAAACACTCTCAAAAATACTAACAACTCACACCAACGACGACACTGCCTGACTCCGCTCAGTTCTGCCTGTAGACTCTTCTCTTAAAGGATATTCCGCGGCAGGCTGTCCGTCAGGATCAGAAAGCTCCCAGAAAAGGAAACGTCCGCAAATAAAATATATGAATGCAGAATGTATTCTCTCGACTAATATTTGTATTACATCTGAAATCTACAAGTTAGTTCGCAGATGTCTGGGCACTATTGTTCACTACGCTCGAGTGCACTCATACTACATCCATCTCGACGACACATCGATACACTTTCGCAACTCACATCAACTTCCATCAACACACGCACATATAGGAGAGCACACAGGCGACCGCGACACACCCCTGATCGAGAGCTCCTTCCCTCTGACGCAAACCACGAGCCCTCGCGACTGCACCTCTTGTACTGACACACCCACGAAGCCCTAACTCAACGAACAGTCAGCCACACGAAGACTGTCGAACTCTCAGGCACGCACACATTTAAACCCGTTACGATAATGTTCTACCGCAAGGGTCCGCCGGCCACGCCCCGATGTGGACGGCTTAAAGTCTTGGACAACGATTACCCTTATGCTCGGCATCCTACCGCAACGACCGTAGGCCGCTTGCCCGCTGCCGGAGACTTAGACAATACTCACCGCTTCTACACATTGCCTTACGAAATACTTCTCGGTGAACAGTAAAAAAGCCCCCGAGAACCACGTCTAAGAGATTCACCCTGGAACCCAAGCGGCCGCCCCTGCCATACGCCTTCCCGCTCTCGATCCGAACATCGCCTCCACGGTCACGGCTTGCTCCCCACGTTCTCTTTCTATTTTGCTCCCGTAGATACGCACGTAATCTAACTCTTAACCTTCTTTTCGCAACCTCGGACTTCTCCCTTAGCCCACACGTTCTCTCGCTTGCACACAGAAAAATTTTCCACAGAGCATATAGTACCAGTATTTAAAGTTATTTTCAGAATAAATAAACTGTTTTCTATCATTTTTACCAGTAAAAATTTGTGCTTTAATATTTTTCTTGAATAATTTTGATATTTAAAGTCTTGTTGCATTACACAATCCGTCAGAAATACATTAGTTTCTAATTAACATTAACGATAGCATTTATTTTAAAATTCAGTACGTTATGTGAGAGTCCTACTTTAATGGAATTTGAATATTCTGTAGAAAAATTCATGTATATATTATCTTTGGCTTTAGTAGCACCTTATTCACTTTGTAATAGGTTGGAGTTTCTACGGTTATCCAGCTTAAAATTTTATTTCCCAAAAAATTGTAAATTTATTGTAAGACATTAAAATAACGTAGTTTTTGAAAAGTCATTAGCATCATTCAATATTTCGGTACAAACATCATTTGTTACCCATTACTTTGCAATTAAAGATAAATTGATCTTAACTTTCATAATTTTCAAGAGCGAAGATGAAACATTTTCATTAATGGAACGAACTTTGATCTTTAATTTAGAAATTCCGAACAATGTCCTACATAAGTAAATTCGATTGTTTTTACAACTATCCTACTTAGTTTTGCTTTTTCATTCAATAGAAAAAATGTATCATGGTATGTCAGTACTGTATTTATTCTACATTGATTATCGTACTGAGAATAATAGATGTTTACTGGAACAAGGTGCAAGTATCTTTGCACTTTTAGAGACAATATTTAAAGTTGATATCGATAAAAATTGAAAGAAAATTTTTCATAGTTCTTGTTGTCATTTTCAAATCCGACTTGAGTATGAACGATAACAGTAAGAGGATTGTGCAAAATTAATAATTTGTAAAACTTAAATTCTTTGAACTTAATACATGTGAACTTCTATTAAATGTCTACGAAAACTTTAGAATTTAAGTTTTTAAATCAAAATAGTAAAGTACCAAAACCATTAAAACGATGCGTAATAAATCCATTCCTACAAGTTTTCATTGTAAACTTTTCTATTCCAACAACAATGCAGTATCGAATGGTTTAAAGTTGGCTTGATAACAAATGACTTTGATGCAATCGGGAACTTATTCATCGAATTAGTAATAATATTTTGACAATTTATTTATCTTTCATGTAAACCTGTGTCATTAATGATCTTTAAAATAATATCATCTATAAAAGTAACAACGTTACCAAATATTAACTTAAAATGATGAACGTTCTAGCCGTAAATTAGTTTTTTATTGAATTACTGTTGTGGCCGATGATACTCTTCCAAAGAATAGAGAATATAAGTGCAGAACGTTTCATACATTAAACATTTCAAGATTGCACTTTTAATTTTAAATTTGAAGCATGAATTTATTATTGTTACACCTTTTTTACAGCTATGAGCCAGCTTTCCTTTGTCACACATGTTGAAGCGTTTCGAGACTGCTAATAAAACTTATTGGCACTTTTACTGATCACGACTGAATTTTACTAAGAAACGCTAAGAGATATTTTATTACCGTATTGTCATTCAACTCATAATCGTTCAACCATTTTTAAAGTATAATTAATGAACTTATTTTCAGCAGGCATTTTTTCTTAACTCGTTTTTCTGCAAATTGGTATATATGGTGTAAGGAATTTTTAGCTGTCGAATAACATAAAAGTATCCGGAAGCAATAAGAAATTTACTTATTGAGTAAGTAACTGTCGATATTATGGACCTTTTATTTATTCTTTATAACGATAGTCGTCACAAAAAGCAGCTTCGAAAGGTTTCCTCACGAAATGTAGCTACCTCAAAAAAATAAGACTGCTATTAGATTTTACACGAAGTGTAGCACTGCCGCTAATTTTCTTGTGATAAGTTACACCACCATCAATTTTCTTACGATAAATAGAATCACCAACAAATTTCTTACGAGAAGTAGCACCACTATCATATTTCTTACGAAAAGTAGCATTTTGTAAAAAGTAGCTCTGCTGAGGAAACACTTAAGACAATTTTTATAAAAGTCCAGTTTTAATAATATTTAAGCCTGCTCGATTTTGCATGTTGCCTTGGTATAGAATAATATACAATTGAACATTACGTATAAAGATATTCATAAATATATGATGTATAGTCATAAAATTTTTTTAAATATTTTTTATTAGAACACGTTTTATACATGTTCATTTTTTGTAATGTTATAACTCAAAAAAAAAAAAAAAAACAGTAGTGACTGAATAACACAGCAAAGTCTTACTCATTCCTTCGAAATTTTTTTTTTATGCTAATTTTGTGTTTGATCTCCGAATTTCTGTAATTATTGTAATTCGATTTCCGATTGTAAACTATTGAATGATTACACAGGACCACAAAAAAAATCAGGGTCCTTTTACCAGACCCAGCTTACTCTATGTTTTTTTGGTCACTGAATCTGAATCTGATATCAGAATCACGTCAGCACGTCTAGATTTTTAGTGATCTAAGCTTAAACTCTCGAAAATCCAATAATGAAAGCTTTTTAAAGAAATCCTATGAACTTATGCGCGCTATGGCCTCTTCATCCGAATATTTTCAACATAGCCGCCTAAAAATCAAATAATTTATTACCATAGACCCTAATAGATCTTTGTAGCCTTTCTTTAGTCAATAAAAACAGTATCTTTCAAACATTTAACGTGGATTTCACGTAGATTGCATGTGGATTTTATTTGCATTTAATATGGAACACACGTGCAAAATTTTCAGTAGGGAGGTATGTTAGCAAACAATGCAGTCTACCAAAAAATGCAAAAAAACATGTGTTAGAGCATTGGGTAGAGCGAAAAACGCTTGATTTTTAAATCGATACACACAACAAAAGTATTTTTTTTACACCAGGTTTACTGTTAATATTATAATAGCATGACATTTTAAGCGTTTAAACTATGCTTACTAGTGAATTAAAGAAAATTTTCTTTATACATAGAATTAACGCGAGATCCACGTACGCTTCGGCAACGCGGAATGATCCCTTTTAACAGTCAAATCATATGTGATAGGCCTTTGCACAAAAGAAAACACTGCTTTGTCAAAAAAGATTAACCTGTTACAATTTACTTACATTGTAGCTTAAATCTATCCTAATCTATCAGATGTCAACATAGATTTCACGTGGAGTACTAATGAACTTTCCAAACAGAGTGAGAACCAAGCTTTAAGCAAGCAAAAATCACTAATCACTTTATTGGACCTATGACGGTTTTTTTGGAAGTTTAAGGTTAGGTTATTGGATCTTTGGTGATTTCAAAAGGGACTCTAGAGTTGTTGGTTTAAGTCTTAAAGCAAGTCTGTTAAAGATCATTAATGCAAGACAATGGGCTGCATAAGTTTTCAGAATTTTGTTAAAAAGCTTCCGTTATTGGATTGTTGGGGGTTTGAGGTAACATTATTCGAGCTTTGGTGGTTCAAAGAAGGTCTCTAGGGTTGTTGGCTTATGATTAATAGCTACTCTGGGGAAGAACTTTTTTTATAGAGGCGATCGGGTCCGTAAGTTTACAGAATTTCGTTAAAAGCTTTCATTATTGGATTTTTGGAGGTTTGAGGTTAGGTTATAAGAGCTTTGGTGGTTCAAAGAGGGACTCTAGGGTTGTTGGCTCATGATTGAAAGCTATTCTGTTGAAGAGTTTTGATATAGGTGCAATAAGGCGCATTAGTTTTTAGTATTTTGTTATTAAGCTTCCGTTATGGGATTTTCAAGGGTTTGAGGTTATATTGCCAAATATATAGACGTGCTGAGGCAATCCTGATATCAGATTCGGTTTCAGCGACCAAAAAAACATAGAGCAAGCTGGGTCTTGTAAAAGGACCCTGACTTTTCTTTTTTGGTCCTGTGTTATTGATACCTTAGAAATATAATTTAGATAAAAAGAAAATGTCTATTCTTACTTATAATCTTGATGCATGGCTGTTAAATAATAGTTTTTGAAATGTAGTATATTTTTTTCAAAAATGATTCAAGTGCTTTACGGCGGAGCCTTTCTTCACAAGATATGAACAGTTATTACTATTTATCGTTAGAAATCTAATAGCGGTACTATATTTTGAAAAAAAATTGATTTCGAAGTTACTTCTCGCAGGAAATCTGACAGCAATGCTACACAATGAGAGAAATCTAACTGCAATGTTACACTTTGATTGAAAACTAACTACAAAGCTAGTTTTCGTAAGAACTCTAAATCTTAACTAACATTCGTAAGAAATTTTTAAGCTGGAGTTATATTTCGTGCGGGACATCGATATAATCTCGTCAAATCAATAATTATTGTATGATTGTTTTACTAATAAATCATAAGACTATAAAAAGGTAGAATTTTCAACAGTCAACAAATATAAAGCAAGCTTTAACGTGAGTAGATGTACAATACACCCTGATTTAAATCTCGAGATAGGGCTGTAGACAAAATACAATGCTTTTTCATCAAGATCGTTTGCATTCAAACCTTCGTGTAAAAAATATTTTTAAACAGTCTATAACACTACTTTGCAATGATTTCTTGTGATAATTTTTACTTTGAACATAGATTTTTTAACTCATTACTTGGTTTCAAGACTAATATTATCGAAATGTGGAGTGAGTTGCAGAGTTATGTACGAATATTATAAAAATGATTATGTTTTTAACAAATATTACCATGAATGTAAAATCTGTACAAATTAAACATTCATAACAGATTTAGGATATAACAAATATAAATACAACTGTAACTATTCTTATTATAAATCATTACAAATTTTTTGAAAAGCTCAATTGCAAGGGAAACTCCTAATTGAGTACCTTAATAAGGCAGTACGCGAAATATATGATTTCCAAGGGAGATGATCACCTGTGAGCTGAGCGTTGAATTCTCCGTAATGTACGATAACTCTTAACAGACAAACTTAAGAAACTGTTTTAAACATTAATCCAATTCGCACTTAAGTCTGCATAAAGCTGTTTAATATCAGAATTAAGGCTGCCAGTAACTATATTATTGAAATATGAGTACTTAAAAATGTTTAACATAACCTGAAAACAGCAAAAAGAGATTTATTCCGGTTTTTTTCTATTGAAATAAAATATCTAGAGAACGCATTAGGATAGAACGATGATTTTCTTAAGAGCGTACTTGTGGATTAATGTAGAATAAGAAGAAAATATGTGTAAATATTTTTTTCTATAACAAACTTTTAAATTTTACAAAAAACCTGAATTTTTTTATAAAAACGTTTAAAAGTGTTCTAACATTTGCCCAATTCGCGTTTTAGTCTGCGTAAAGCTGATTAATGTGGGACTTTAGGCTGACATAGACTTTATTATTTAAATATAAGTACCTTTAAATGCTTATCATAATCTAAAAAACGGTAAAAAGCCATCTTATTTGGACTTTAGAAAGCAAATATCTGGATTACGCATTGAGATCAAAAGATGATTTCGTTGGAGTATACTCGTGGATTTATGTGAAAAATGGAAAAAATATTTATAAAAGTATTTTTTTGTTTTAGAACTTCCATATTTTACAAAGAACATGATTTTTTTAGAAAAACGTATAAAACTGTATTAATTTTAACCTGATTCTCACTTTAATCTGCATACAGCTGTTTATTGTGGTACTGTAGGCTGTCAGTGACCATATCAATTAAATATAAGTGCCTTTAAATGCTTTCAAGGATGGTCAGGAGAGGAGTTATACGAAAATGCACATATCAATATTAAACTTAACAATATAATATAATTAGTTCCTGAAAAGTGTTAAGATTCACCTTAAATTTTTTCAGTATTTTGCATGGGTCATTATTTAAAGGAAATCAATTCTCAAGTTTAGATCTCAAAGATACGTTTTCATGGGAGTTTACCTTGAATAGTTTTCCGATGTAGACAAAAAACTCGTGCAATCAGAGATACTTTATAGCACATTTCGGATGATATTAATGCAAAACGTGAACATAATATTCGGTTTGTAGGCTGCATACGGAGGTTCGCGGTAATAGGTTAGTGCTGCGCAAGGCTAAGAAGGCTTATATCCTCACCCCTCAGCGATGATGCTAACGACCATCCTTACTCTGTTGATGACAATATTACCTAAGTATGGGTATGTTCAAATGCCTAACAAATCCTCAAAACGAAAAAAAGCGATGTATCTGGGTTTTTTTTAAAAAGAAAATATCTGAAGAACGGCTTAAGATAAAATGATGATTTTTGTTGAAGCATACTCATGGATACATGTAACATACCGGAAAAATATTTTTAAAAGGCTTTTTTTCTTCTAATTTTTAAATTGTACAAAGCACTACATTTTTTTCATAAAACCGTATCAAACAGTTTTAACTAAAACTTAATTCTTACTTAAATCTGCATTATGCTGTTTAACATGAGACTTAAGGCTATTAGTGATAATTATATCGGAATATCAGTACCTTTAAATGCTCAACATAACCTCAAAACAGCAAAAAGCGATGTATTATTTTCTTTGGCTTAAATCAAAATCAAATATCTGAAGAAAGGATTAAGATAGAACGATGATTCTTGTTGAAGCAAACTTGTGGATCAATGTAGAATACGAAAAGACATTTAACAAGGATTTTTTTTTTCTAACTTTCAAATTCTACAAAGCACTCGATTTTTTCAGAAGAACGTATGTAACTGTTGTGAAATTGAACCCATTTCTTACCTCAGTCTGCATAAATCTGTTTGATATAAGACTTTAGGCTGTCAGTGACTATATTATATAAACATTAGTACCTTTAAATGCTATCAAGGATAGTCGGGATTTATATGAAAATGCAGACATCAATATAAAACTTTGGAAATTCGACTTTTAAAGTGATATAAATCCCCGTAAATTTTTTTAGCATTTTATATGGATCCTTATTTAAAATGAATCAATGCTTCAATATAGCTCTGTAACATACGTTACTATGGGAGTTCACCTTAAATTATTTTCTGATATAGACAAAAAACGCATGAAAATGCCGACTATGCTTGATAGCATTTTAAGGTACTCATATTAAATGATATAGTCACTGATAGCTCAAAGTCTCATATTAAACATCATTATGCAGACTTAAGTGAGAATTAGGTTATAGTTTAAAACAGTTTAATACGTTTTTCTGAAAAAACCTAGTGCTTTGTAAAATTAAAAGGTTAGAGAAAAATGAACCCTTCATAAATAGTTCTCCGGTATGTCATATTAATCCACAAGTATGCTACATTCAAAATCATTTTCCTATTTTAATCTGTTCTTTAGATATTTACTTTAGAAAAAAAAAACCAGATACATCGCTTTTTTCCGTATTAAGGTTTTGTTAGGAATTTTACATACCCATACTTAGGTGATATAGTCATCAACATCGTAAGGATAATCAGGAGCATTATCGCTGAAACGTAAGGGAATAAGCTTTTCCGGTATTACGCAGTACTACCCTCTTTTCTGCGCAACTCCTCCCGCAGCCTACGAACTGGATATTATGTTCATGTTCCACAATAATATTATCCAAAATTTTCCATAATGTACCATGAAATTTTGCTCACCGATTAGAAACAATAATTTTTTATTGTACATGTTTTCTTTTCAAATCTCTGCATTTTCAGGACTTTTTGTCTATATCAGAAAAAAATTTAAGGTCAACTCCCATAAGAACGTATGCCTATGAGCTTAACTTTAGCGCTGATTTATTTTAAATAATGACCCATATAAAATACTGGAAAAATTTTAGGAAATTTATATCACTTTGAAGATCGAATTCCAAAAGTTTTATACTGATCTCTGCATTTTTTTATAACTCTCGACTATCCTTGATAGCATTTTAAGGTACTCATATTTAGAGTATATAGTCACTGACAGCCTAAAATATCATATTAAACAGCTATATGCAGAAGTTAATACAGTTTTATATGTTTTTCTGAAAAAATTGTGGTTTTTGTTAAGTTTGGAGGTTATAAAAAAAATACTTTCGTAAATATTTATCGCATATTTGACTGGATTACCAGTAAATTTTGAATAAGTTTTTTTTGTACTTACTGCTGAAAACATCGAATTGTTTGAAAAAATTAGGTACATACGATCAGGAAGGTTTTCAAGTTCCTACAATTTTATTTTAATAAAAAAAAAAAAAAAAAATTTTGACCCGTTTTTTGGCTACATACGATCAGGAAGGTTTCCAAGTCCCTACAATTTTATTTTGATAAAAAAAAATAAAAAAAAATTTAACTCGTTTTTTGGTTAGGCGCAGCAATGGGATGGCCGATAAAACTTTCTGGTGAATATATTATTTCCTGAAATAGTGTTTTTTTTTAAGAAATTTGAAAATCCATTGCTACGGAAAAAAGGTTGGAGCGATTTTAAAGATAAATATTTGTTATAGGTTACCACTCGACATTTTTCAGGTTAGAGAATAATGCTAATTTAGGATCAAGTGCATCAAGATTAACAAAATATTAGATTTCACAAATGTGACTCTCTCTACGTTTGAAACCACGGAAGAAACAATAAACCAAAAATTGTGGTTTTAACGTCTCAACTATGACAGAGGGGTACATAGGGTTTAAGGTCGGTGTCTCGTTGGGGGGGAGGGTGGTGAGGCGGAAGGCCGTCGTTATAGTAGATATCAAAGTAATAATTACCAATTTTTATTGTTGTACTTGAATGCAGGCACGTCCTTCTCACCTGCAAGATGTAACACAAATTTATCAATTTCATCTGTCACGCTTATTGTCCGTAAGTATGTCTGTTCACAGTTAACCACTAACAATTTTTGTTTGTTGTATAATAGCTTGTGATTTTCCACCGGAGTGTAAATAATGATATTAAATTTGTATATACAAAAAAGACTGTTATAAGATATTTTTTGTACCGATGGCTTAAAGTACTGGTTAGCGCCCATGGGTACAATTTGGGACCGCTATTCCCGGAATAGTAGTTTTCGTCACATATGTGAATCTCTCCAGGTCAGTCCCTGGGCACGTTGAGACTTTCCCGGTCGGATGCACATGGCTGGCGAATCCTATTTTTCAAACCAAGGTTGTACCAGGGTTGCAAAAGTGCCCGAGGTAGAAAAAGTATTTTTCCTACCTCAGGGCTTTTTGGAACCCTGGTACACCCTCGGTAGGAAAATAATAATTCATAACTCGATCGTAAAGGCTTCTTTACGAACCTCGTTATGTCCCTTGCCTACGGCTCGTGCCGTAAACCTCTCGGTCTTAAAATTAAAGTCTTTCCAATCTCGTACGAAAAATACTATACTGTTCGATACATACATATTACAGCTTACTCATTTACTGTACGTAAATTTGCAAGAATGTTTTTTTGTCAAATATATTTATGATTCAACAGGGGTTTCCTGTAAGCATATGCCTCACAAATTCAAAAAGTAAAGCAATGTACATTTTAATTTTAAATTTTATAATTGATCAAGTTCCCGAGCTGAGGGTTAATCTTACCACGTTCTTTATATACTATGAAGCAGCTATTATCGGAGCATTGAAAGAGGTGCTGCCAGATGTTCATTTCGCAGGATGCCTGCTTCATTTGTTTCAGGTTTCTGAATGTATATTATGAATAACAGCGATTACTCGAACCAGGAGTAAATTAAATTGAATTAAAATATAATCATTGTAATTCCTAAAATGTCAATGAGAAACGGATCGTTTTATGTATCTCAATTG
>JAPYYV010012193.1:0-10416 GCA_030522625.1 Copidosoma aretas | reverse complement strand
TAATTTTAAAAATTACACACACACATACGTCAAATTAAAAATAGTATTAATATTTATTTATTGATTTGACTGTAAGACCGATATAAATATTTGTCTTGTCTCAAATTTTACAGTCGACAAAAGTATTATTGGTGTTCTTTGTTTGTTCCGTGTAGTCCCAATTTTTCTACTTATTTAACCTATACCTCGCTAATTTTTTTCTGTATTTCTCTACATAGTTATACCTGCTCCAATTTCTCTGGTCCTTGTTTACATGCCCTACACCTTTCATCTGTGTATCCTTCATTGCCTGATGCCTGCCCTTCCTACGTTACCGTACCTAATCATACCCATTACTCTTTTATGTATCTCTTAAGTTGCCTGTCCTCCTAGTATCTCTGGATTCCTGGTACGTTTCTTTTTTTTTTTGTCAAAGTCACAATACCTTGAGTTTTCAATTGTGGCCCATTTTGTTTGCATTTCTTGGCCCTCTTTCACTCTTATCCCGCTTTGCAGTCTCTCTTCTAGCTTGTTTATTTTTTCATTATTAAGTACACGTGTGTTTTCTATCTCATTACCTATTCTTTCAAAAGCTGCTGCTACTGATTTATAATACTTATTTGGGTTTCTATTTTCGGTGCATCTCAGTTCCTTTTTCACACATTTCCTAGGCCATCTATCCTCTTTCATCTTTGCTGTATGAATTATGTATTTTCCTGCCTTTCTTATGGTTTATATCTCTAAGTTTTCTATGTTAGCCTCTATTTTTCATATGTAGGCCGGTGTATTTATGCTGATACCCAGAGCCATCTTAACACACATTCCTTGTACTTTTTCTATTTTTCCTACTTCTTCCATCCCCACATTTTCACCCCATAAAGGCACCAGGCTTTAACTATTATATCTAATAAGTAAAGTCTTCTGCTCAGGCTTTCTATGTTGGCTCTCTTCCAAATTCCCCATACCATGTTCACTGCTTTCTTAACTTAGTTTGACGTTTTCACTACTTTACGACTGAGCATGTTCTTTGTCGTGAACCAGAATCTTAAGTATTTGTATTCCCGTACTACTCTAAGTTTTTGATTTTTAAAGTACCATTTCTCTCCTTTTGCCAGCTTACTACCCCTTTTAAAGACCATGATTTACATTTTTTTTCTGTTTACCTCTAGCTCATTGCTGTTAAAATATCCCTCTAGGTTGTTAAGCATACTTTGTAACCCTTCTTTTGTGTCCGATACTGTTGCAACACCGTCCGCAAACTTTAATTTGAAATTGTTTTCCCCTTCCATAACTGTAACTCCTTCGTTTCGTTTCCTCTATTCTTTGACAAAATCTTCTAGAAAAATGCTATATAAGCTGGGGCTCAGTGGGCATCCTTGCCTGACTCCACTATTTGTTTAAAATTTTTTTTCGATTCCCTCTTTTGTCATCACCTCATTTTCTGTGTTTCTGTATATTTCTTCTACTACTCCCAAAAACTTTCCCTTAATGCCTATCTTTTTCATTTTTTTTATGAAGATTTTTCTATTTACCCTATCAAGAGCTGTTTTAAAGTTTATTAAACATACATACAATCTACCTGCTTCATTTTTCATCTTACTATTTATAATGTTGTTTAAAGCAAATATGCGGTCCCTAGTACACTTTTATTCTCTCGGAAAACTGCTTGACTTTCTTTCAACTTTTCCTCCCATTCTAGCCATTTTCTAAGTCTGTTTGCCATTATATTTGTCAGCATTTTGTAACCTAATCCAGTAAAGATACACCTCTGTAATTTTTCACGTCATTTTTGTCTCCTGTTTCATGTATTGGATATGTCCGTGCCACCTCCCATCCCTTTGCTAGCCTTTGCCTTACAGAATACTTCGTCTAGAATTATTGCTAGCTCGCTAATCCAGAACACTGTAAGCCCTTTGAACAATTCTGCGGGTATTCTGTCTTCCCCTGCTGATTTACTGCTTCTCATTTTCTTAATCATTCACAGGACTCCGTCCCCTGTAATTCTTGCATTTAAGCTTTGATCAAATCCCTTATCCTTTTTTAGCGTCACCCCAGTCTCCAACTCACTTTCAGTTCCCATGCTTTTATCTCCTAGTGGTGTCGTATCCTGTTTTCCTAAAAGACTTTTAAAATAACCTAGTCAGTTCTCTATACTAATCTTTGCCCCATTCTTTTTTTCTTTGGTCTGAATAATTCGACTGCTTTCCAGAACTCTGTCATACCCGTACTGTCCTCTACTCTCTTTCACTTTTTATCCCTATTTTTCTCGTAGCATCTTTTTCTGGTTTGCCCTAATTTTTTTCTCTCTATTGTAAGAACCTTCTTGTCCTCCTCCTGCTTTAAATTCTTTTATTTTTTAAGCGCTGCCCATACTTGATTCTTTTGTGTTTTAACATCTTCGTCACAATCAATTCTCCATTCTCTGCCTGCTTTTTTAATCATCTTAAGTTCTTAGCCTACCTCCTAAATATGTTTTGTAAGTACATATCATCTTTCTCAAATATCCATGCCCATCTAAAAAAAAATTTTCAGCATGATTCGAACTCACGGCCTTTCGCACGTAAGCCGAGCACCGAACCAATCTACCCACGAGCTACCTCTGTGTGCTCCGTTTAAATAGCCAAAAACCAAAAATGTTATTTTATTAATATCTCAAGATTTCGATTAAAACATCACGCTTTAGCAGGTGTAATCGTTACAAATATAAATTTTGTCTCATAAAATAAAAAAAAATCGAAAATTAAAAATTTTTGAATCAATAAAACCTGCATGCGCAATTTTGAGCATAAATTCGTTTCTTAAGAAAGGAAATCTTATATTTGTTTAAAAGAACTTCAGACCAAAGCTTAAACTGTACTGTGCTTAGTACAGAATAAAAATATTCACAGTTATAGCGTTTAAAAGGAAAGAACGTATAGATTAATTAAAAAAATAACTACTTAGTAAACAAAAAGAATTAGTACCTTTACTGAGTTATTAGTATAAAACACTAAATGAAATCATACGATAAAAGTTTGATTACTGATTAATAATTTACGAAAGTTTTACACAATTTTCTAAGATACAAATAAACAATCGTAGTTTTTTTTTAGAATGGTAGGTAATGTATACTTGAGATAAAGTAAGATATTATAAAAACGTTAACGACCACAAAATAAGAAATATAACATAATAATAAGTAATGCTGATTTTTGTAGCTGACAAATAGTTGAATCCTATAAAGTTTACTCTAATCAGAAAACTATGCAAGCATGACTGAAATTGTTTTGTCACAAAAAAGTAGAAGTCAACGCAAAAATTCTAGAAGCATGTTAAAAAGTGTAATTTATAATTCTATACATAGAATAAATAGTTTCGTTAATGATGATTTTTTTAATATCAAAATGATTTTTTCTGTTCTTTTGTGAAGTTTTGAACAAAGAGACTTCGTATTTAAATTGTTAATATGTTTACTATGCTTAGTTGATAAAACAGCGGATGGTGGCTAGACACGTAATAACAATAATTTGCTCTACTGACGAAAAAAAAACACGAATAATATTGGCAACGCACAACAAATAAATCGTAGCGTTCGGAAATTCGAGCAAATTGCCATAAGTTTAAGATAGAATAAACAACGTACTTTTATGAGGATAAAATGATATTTAAATAAAACAAGGTGATAAGGTTATCAAATCTATATTGTTATTATGACTTAAATAAGCTTATATTAGTGTTTAAATCAGCATTGGTAAAATCGTCAAATGTTCAGAGCGATAATATATAAGTTATAATATAAAAGCAAGTTCAGCTGATTTTAACGTTATTGATGATATACGTTACGTCATGTTTAACAATTAGCCTACGCTTACATTCTGTACTTTTAATAAATGTGTAATTTTTTTAGGTTAAATATTATTGAGATCTAGGATAAATTTGAAGTCTACACATCGATAAGAAAAAAATGTGTCAAAAAAATTAGAGTTAAATTTTCAAATGAATTATCTCCTAAACAAAATAATAAAACAAAATGTTGTGCATAACAGAAATAAAAAGAACTTATATACATAGAATACTGCATTTCAGCTTACAATTAAATAAATTTTCTAATTTAAGAGCTGCTGCATTTAAAATCAGTCATATTTAGCCGTGAACTACGTTTACATAGCCAAAAAATCCGAAATTTTAATTTGATTATAGCTACAGATTACTATTAGAAAGTCTACGCTTCAGAAAACGTCCGCGTAGCAGAAATAAATTTTGTCACATAATATGAGAAATACATAAAGGAAAATATTCTTAAATTAAAAATAGGTGCATGTGCTATATTAAGCCTAAATTCGATTTTTAATAAAGAAAAATTATGCTTCAGAACATTTAGGCGTGAAAGAAATCAATTCTGTCACATAATACAAAAAATTTAAAAAGTAAGTTTCTCTTGAATTAAAAATGAGTGCATATGCAAACTTAGGCTTAAATTCGATTTTTAATAAACAAAAATCTTATGTTTGCGGCACAAGAACTAAAGACCAATGCTGTCACTCATACTTTCCGTAAATCGCCAATAAGAGAATAAAAATCTTTACATTTGTAGGTTTTAGAAAGAATAGTACTTATCGATATATTAAAAGCATAACCACTTAGTAAAAAAAAAAGAATAACAGTGCTTACACTATGCTTACCGTTTTTCGCTAAAAACAGAATAAAAAACCTTTACAGTTAGACGTTTTAGACAGTACAGTACGTATCGATTTATTGAAAGAATAACCACTTAATAAACCAAGAAAAGCAGCTGCATTGGTTATTTAGTAAAATTAAATGGAATTACAAGATAAAAGTTTTACTGCTATTTACGAATCTACGAAAATTTTTGCACAATTCCCTAAGACAAAAATGAACAATCGTAGTACCTATTAAAATTTTAGTTGACATTTGAACACTTGAGATAAAGTTGGATATTATTGAAACATTAAGTGTCATAAAATAAGAAATATAATATATTAGTTATGTTAATTTTTTAGTCGGCAAATAGTTTGATTCCATCAAGTTTACCTTATACGATGAACCATATAGGTAGGCATGCTTGAAATCGTTTCGTCACGATTATGTTGGAGTCAAAACAAAAATTCTGGAGTCACGTGATCAAGTGTAATATATAATTCTACTTGTAGAATTATTAGATTCGTAAATAAATGAAATTTTTCAATAAAAAAATCATTTTTTCCTGCATTTGCTCAAGTTTTGAACCAAACGACTTCGTATTTAAATTGTTAATACGTTTTCTATGCACGGTTTATGCTACATCAAATTTTAACATAACTCGACTGAACAAATAAAACTACTAATGAGAAAAGGAGTCTTCCCATACGAGTACGCCTCGTCCGTTGATCGACTTGAGGGGTGAGAACTTGCTGCTAAGACAGATTTTTACAGTAGGCTTAGTGAAGAGCATATTTCAGAAGAAGATTATACAAATGCTCAATAAGTATGGGATGTCTCTGACATAGAGATTTTCAGATACTACTCCGACCTCTACCTGAAGGCTCATGTACTCCTCTTAGCTGATGTTTTCAAGAACTTCCGAGACAGTTAAGGCTTTTGGACTCGATTCTGCCCACTACCACACCACCCCAGGCTTTACTTGCGATGCGATGTTGAAGCATACTAATATCACGTTGGAGTTGTTGACTGATATAGATATGCTCCTTTTGATTGAGCGAGGTATTCAAGGTGGTATTAGTCAATGCAGCAATCGATATGCCAAGGCTAATAACCCATACATGGATGACGAGTACGACAAAGAAAAGGAGGACAAGTATCTCCTTCACTACAATGTTGACAATCTATATGGATGGGCAATGCATGAGTCATTGCCTACAGGAAACTTTCGCTGGGTCTTGATTTCAACGTTTCTGACGATAACACCGAAGGCTACATTCTCTAGGTTGATCTCGAATATCCGGCGGAGATCCATGAGTTACACAAGGATCTACCACTATGTCCAGAACTTCTAGCACCTCCTGGCTCTTGAGTAAAGAAGTGGCTGACGACCTTAGATAATAAAGAGCAATGCATAATTCATTATAGAAGCCTGAAGCAGGCCCTTAAGTATGGTTTGCATCTGAAAAAAATGCATTGAATGCTTACATTCGATCAAAGTAAATAGCTAAAGTCATATATCGACTTGAACAGTGAGAAGAGAAAAAGTGCAAAGAACGAGTTTGAAAACAGCTTTTCAAACTCTTAAATAATTGCGATGTATAGCAAGACTATGGAAAATGAGCGGAAACGTATCGATGTTAAGCTTGTAAAAAAGTGGGAAGGTCGGTATGGCTGTGAAGCATAAATTTCTAAACCAAACTTCCATAGCTGTTTCATCTTCGATGAAAATCTAGTGGCTGTACAGGTGTCATGAACGGAGATCACTATACGTAAGCCTATACACATAGGGCTATGCGTTCTAGACCTATCCAAGTCACTTGTGTATCGTTTTCAATTCGAATACATGAGAAAATGTGTAGGAGATAAAGCAAAGCTTCTATACACAGACACTGATAGCCTTATTTACGAGATCCATGACGAAGATATGTATAAGATGATGAAAAAAGACAGCCATGAGTTCGACACGTCAGACTACCCTGTAGACAATCAGTTTGTCATAGAGTTGAAGAATAAGAAGGTAGTTGGACTGATAAAAGACGAGTGCAACGGTCGCATCATGTTGTATTTTTTGGGACTCTGCAGCAAAATGTACTCTGTCAGAATAAAAGATGAGAAGCCTATAAATAAGGCAAAAGGTACGAAAACATCTAGCGTTAAAGAAACTATTTACTTTGACGACTATATTGATTGTCTTTATAAAGATATAACAGTTGTGCGTGAGCGACACAGTATACGCTCACGATTGCATATACTATGTACCGAACGAGCGCAAAAGATCGCTCTCAGCTCTCACGACAATAAACGCTGTCTAATTACTGGTCAAACGGACACTTTACCGTGGGGACACTACTCGTTAAGAAGAGAGCAGTCAAAGAAAGCAAGAGAAGATGATATCAAGTCTGCACCTAAGAGACCTCGGCTTAATGGATAGAGTAAGTATAATAATTCTTATATATTAATATGTATAAAAACCCACATTTATATTTCATATAAGTGTGCGATTATTTTGTTTCAGATGGATCTGAGGACTATTAGAATTACAAAAGATGTCTCATCTCACTAGCTGATGCAAGTTGAAAGCAAGTTGGCTATTGCTCATCCGGATAAAGAGTTCAAAGTACGTGATTCTACTGTAATTAAGAGCCTTTGTAAACATGCTTTAATTTGACGACTAACTGTAATGATAATTACTGTATATTAGTTATGCGAATAAGTTTACTGAATTTAAAGCTATGTAAAATATTACTGTATTGTCATTTATTACTCATGCATCGTATTATTTATATATTTTAAATAATAGAAGTTAAAGGAGAGATAAATCGCATATGGTTCGAAACCTTACAGATGAGGGCAAAGTTGGAGCTTTCTGTACTTAAAATAAAAAAAAAAATAGTTTACTTGGTTATTCATTGAATTGCTATGACCTACTGAATCCTCAACATTTTCTTGGTTCACAACTCACATATTTCCTTGAAAGTTTTCTGTAATACTAGAGGGACTTTGCCCCTACGCGCTAACAACCTTCGCCATTGATCCATATTTATTTCTATCATTACAACATAAAGTTTTAATTTTTTGTATCAAAATTACTTTTTATTCAAATTTTATGAAGTGGATCTCAAATTTACCCACGCTCGACCAATCTCAACCAATCACAAAACAAATAAAGAGGCTTCATTATGTGACCCATCACATTTTTTTATCAAGTATATGCAATGTCATACTTAACGTCCAATCCTATAAGAGGCTTCACTTTGAGGCCATCAAAACTTTCGGATAGGATTACTTTAAGCCCGCGAGATGATTAAGGTGATGGATCAGAATTTACTGCTGTTTCAAACGATCAAAATACGATCAAAGACGATCAAACACGATCAAAATCCGATCAAAGACGATCAAAATACGATTAAAATACGATCAAAATACAATCAAATACGATCAAATACGATGAAAATGCATCGTGCAAAGGCATGTGATATATAGGTCTACAAGGGAGAGTATAGAAAGGAAAGGAGATGCGTCCGTTTGTATCTATGTATATATAAGGTACAGCTGAGCGGAGCAAAACCAACCTAATGTGCACATACGTACATGCAATGATTGCGATGTATTTCTTTTACTATAAGCATAGCATTCTTCAACTTATATCATATATAACTGACACGCTGTTACACGATATTGTACACATCTACCTGTTGGGAACAATTAACTATCTCTTTTTTTATCTAGTTAGTAATGTTTGCTGAGTTGCAGGTCCAGTTGGTTAGTACGAATGTCTAGCCATAGTTTTTTTCGCAGTCCAAGGTTCGAATCCCGAATGACTCGGAAATTTTTTTTATGCAATTTATCAGTCTATTTAGATTTTATAATTCGTTTTTGCCATTTTTAATTCATTTAATATAATATTAGCGTAAGAATTTATTAATTTATGAAGTTTTATCAATATCTGAACCATGATCAAGGTACAGACAGTACTACCTTGAATACATACAGAAGTTTATTTCAAAAATTGTTTTTCCATTATTATTGTTAATGCACAACAGGTTAACCCTATCAATTGGAGACTTTAAAAAATTAGAATAATCTAGAGATAGAATGAACAATGTAATTTTATCAGCATAAAACGATTTTGAAATCAAAAAAGATGGCAAGTTATTTGAATGTACATACTTACCATCACTTAGATAGGCTTTAATGAATAAACAATTAAGCAACAATACACCCATCAAATGTATGGAGTAATACTATATACGTAATAATATAAAAGCCTGTTCGGCTGATTTCGACGCTTTCAATGTTTTAATTAATTATGTGTATGAATTATTTTAAAATATGCTTATAAAATTAGACTTTCATTTAACAATAAAAAACTGTACTAATTTTTATAATATTACATAAATGTGTACAAAGGAGAAATAAAAAGAACTTATGTGGATACCCTTACCCCTTACCAAATTATCCTGCAGACTTACCTGCAGACTTATCAGCAGACTTTCCTGCAGAATTCCCTGCATGTATATTGCTCCAAAATCCTGTAGACTGAGCTGCAGCTATTCCTGCAGACTCCCCTGCAGAATCCCCTGCAGACTGGGCTGTCTCAAATCCAGATGATAACACCTAATTAGGCTGATAAACCGTCAATAAAAATGATCTGGACACTACTTTTCTTCTTGAAAATTTGAGACAGCCCAGTCTGCAGGGGAGTCTGCAGGGGTGTCTGCAGAAAAAGCTGCAGCTCAGTCTGCAGGATTTAGGAGCAATATACATGCAGGAGAGTCTGCAGGAAAGTCTGCAGATAAGTCTGCAGGTAAGTCTGCAGGATAACTTGGTAAGGGGACTATATCCTATTACAGCTTTCTATAATAAAGAAATTAATTTGAAAGCTGCTGCATTGCAAATAAGTCATATTTAGCCGTGTACTACGTTATCATAGAAAAAGATCCGAAATTTTATGTTGATTGTAGCTACGGAATAGAAATATATACTATACGCATTAGAAAATGTACGCGTGGCAGAAATTAATTTTGTCACATAATATAAGAAATACATGAAGGAAAATTTTCTTGAATTAAAAATAGGTACCTATGCAATATTGAGCACAAATTCAATTTTTATTAAAGGTAAATCTTATATCTGCTTTAAATAAACTTCAGAACAGTGTTCATGCTTACCGTATTTCGCTGGAGACAGAATAAAAGGCTTTACAGTTAGAGGTTTTGGAAAGTAGTACATATCAATTTATTAAAAGGATAACCACTTAGTAAACAAAAGTAATCAGTAACTCTATTGAGTATTTAGTAGAACTCAATAAAACTGTATAATAAAAATTTTATCGATAATTACGAGTTAGCATTTCTCATAAAAAAAATCTATTTGGCCCGTCAGATAGATTATCAAAAAATATTGAACACGTATTTTTTCTTTTTTCACATAAACAAGAACTAATTGAGATAGAGCTTGTTAAAGTTCGGAGTAAGGGACGAGTGACGTCACTTCTCGAAAACGATGTATTAGCCATGACGTCATAGATGCATAGGCAACTCTAAGCAATAGTGTACAGTTATGGTCAACTCGCTAGTACTTGCTCAATTGTTTGTAAACCATGATCAAAAAATTATGAAATACTCCTTAGATCTTGGACTTTTTTATAGTTATTGTCAGAACTTGATAAGTATTTTTGTTTTTTTGGAAAAAAATTTTGAGTGTCAATCGTTGAAAATTGTGATTGCTTCAATAAACAAAAGTCCGTTACGAAATCCTAAAAATTTTTTGCACAGATTTGTTCCACATCGTCTC